>JAFEMH010003950.1:0-236443 GCA_022495995.1 Adenophora triphylla var. japonica
AGTTAGTAATTATTCCGTTTCCTTTAAGATGCAAAAAACAGAGAAAAGGATAATATTCAAAATCCAAATGTACAAACAAGGAGTGATATCTTATTATAGCCAGAATAATTTTCCAATGCAATGGAAGATTGTTTGTTCTGCCTGTAGCAATACATTTTTACGAAAGAGGCGTTAAGAGAAGGGTGTGCTAGTCCAAACATTAATACAGGTAAACCATGATAACACTGAGAGAGTTCTTCACATACAAATGCATATTCAAACAATTTGTTTCAACAACAATAGGTACAAAAATAAATAGATAGTAAGAATAGCTGCGATAACAACGAGAATGCTCAAACAGTTCATTTTATATATTTGATGCTGCTATGTTTTTCTGCATATCTTCAATTAATTGTCCTACAGAATCATAAGAAGAGCCACCATTCACCACTGCCTTCCTGCACTTTTCACTCATCTTCTTAACCCTGTTCCTCACCGGGCTATCGATGTCCATTAGGCTCTTTATTGCCATCTCAATCACATCTGCCATCACCAACTCCTCACTACCAAGGCGGTAGTCCATTTTCCAAGTCAACAGCCAATCCCAACTCCCTCACAAGCTGAAAAGCGTTTATCTGCTGTTCAGCATACAAGGGCCAAGTTGCAATAGGAACACCATGCCATAGGCTCTCCAAGAGTAGAATTCCACCCGCAGTGCGATACACAAACCCCTCCGATTGCTGGATGAAGTAGAGAACTTCCCACTTAGCCAGGGCCCACCCGCACACTATTCCCCTTCTTCTTTGTCCGTTCCAAGAACCCTTCTGGGAGCACTTCTTGGACATTTTCGTACTCGGTCGGCGTAATAATGTTCCCTTTGGTTGGGGCCGGCGGATGGACCAAAGGAATCGTTAGCCGCTACCCTCCAAGAGCTATAGCTATTTGCTTGAGCTGTGGAGCTTGAAACTTCCTCTGCTGCAAAGCATAGGAAAACCACAGAGGACGGAGGCTGATCATCCAAGCCAAGTGATGATCTCATCCCACTTTGACCTTAACCCTGTAGAATTACAGCCTTTAACTTTAAGGTCGAGCAGCGGTCCAGAGGGTAAACAGGTGGCAGTGGCAGTGCCATTGTCATGGATTGAATGGCATGTGGCTCGAGCTCAGCTAATGTATTCTGATAAAGCCCTTGGTTTCATTGAACCTTGTAGCATGATAAAGAAAGGAAAGTGTATCCATGTTGGCTGAATGCAAGAGAAGGCAAGACACTTGTTGGAACTGTGTTTGCATAGCTTGATACGGTTGACTTTGCTCTTTGTCTGGCAGATTCAAACTGGACTCCAACTTGGCTATGGCGTGCAGGAGGTACAGCATGAAACCTAGAAAAGCTGCACCAGATGTGAAGAAAAAGGTAAGAAGGGACATTGAATTGTTGGGTACATCAATCATGGAGAGTGCAGAAAAAATCCACAACTATCCCAGCTAGCTGTACTGAATTGTCAGACAGAATTTCAGTCTGGATGGCGTGTTCAACGTTTGACTTATGACACTCAATGTAATCAGATACAAATCCCTCGTATGACTTTGATAAAGAGGGTTGCTCAGTTGGAGGAGGGATATTGATTGCATCTGATTCTATTATCTGAAGTAGGAGGTGGTGAGTGTAGCCCAAAAGCACCAGATGGACGGATGACTAGGACAGCTACTGACAAATGCTCATCTCTATCGAGCAAGCACTTTGCAAACTCTAACGTCGATACGACGTGACTAATACCTGGTACGAGGTACAAACCACTAGCTCTGCCTGCTTCTTCATGTCTAGCTAGACCAGCTTCTGTTCCTATATTCCTTCTAATGTGTGTTTATGTGTGTAAAAGATGAAGGCTCTTCTTCAGTGCTTCTAAGTATATTTAGGGCCCTAACATTTTTAGGGGCCCTGTTCAAAAATTTAAACTTAGGTCCTTAAAAATATTTATCAAAAAATAAAAAATAGTTTATGCTATATAATAATAATATAAAACTTATTTTCTAACATTTGAAGTACTAAAATCTCTAAACATTTATGAAACTTTTTATCTAATTATCAAACTTTTATCTAAGTACTCACCCATCTAACATTTTTTATTAGATAAATGATTTGCGGAAAAAAAATTAGTAGACAAACATCATAGAAAATTTAGCTTTTTTAGCTTTTGTTTTGGTTTTTGTTGTGAAAGAACTATCAAAGATTATTTATTGCCTAGTTGGAGTGAAAGATCTATAAATTATATTTTGTCTAAATGAACACATAAAATAGAAGGCTAGCCTAAATAAAATACTTGTACATAAATTTTTGATACATAACCTAATACCCCAGTCCCAAATTAAATATCCATTTTTTTTTTCAAATTTATTCTGATTTTTTTATCATTCATTTTGGAATTGAGACAAAATATTGAATTTTTATCTAATTGAACTCTAAAAAAACAAAGCTAGTTTTTTTTTTTTTTTGAAAATGGGCCCTTCAAAATTTTGGGGCACTGTGCAATGGCTCTTCTTGCACATGCCATTAGCAGGCCCAGTATATTAAGGTCTCCACTGATCAGATTCGTTTTCATTATTTTGCTTAGTCAACTGTTCTGCATTTTATTAAAATTATTACTCCGCATCATTTTCTTTCTTTAATTGAACCCATGTTCGACTGCCTCTCAAAATTATGTCCTTAACTGTTTACTCTAATCTCCCTTTAATTTTCGTCTTCTTCACATGTACTCTACGCTTTACAACATTGTACTATAATTAATATAACTCAACTTGCTATGAATCTGAGATCGGACTTCCCATTGAATAACTAAATTAATATTGCCAGTGTTCCGAACATGATGGGCTTCTCTTACTAACGTTGACATCAGTGATCAATGTCATTTTCCTGTACCGGCATATGGTATTGATATATACCAAAGTGTATAAGAAGTGGTAATATACTCAATAAGCATAATCAACTGTGATGAAATTGCCTTCAGTTATTCTGATTTATTTCTTTAATTAAGACTCATTTTCTAACTACAAAATTTTTGTTCGTAAATGTTTAGTCTAATCTCCATATAATTGTTATGTTTTTCGATTAGAATGAATATTTTTCCTATCTCTCCATTGACAAACATCATTTCGTACAAATACAACTCAACTTGCAATGTATCTGACTTGTCATTGAATAACTAAATGGTTTTCATTTTCATCCATTGAGGTTCATTGTCCTTTTCTCTCTTTAGAATAAGTTAAGGTCAAGTTGTCCAAGTCAAAGGCCAAATTATTGAGCACAAATATGTCTACTTGTTGATTAAATAAATTTTCTTTAGTTTTAATGGCCTTATTACATAGACTGTTGATGCATTTTACCCTAAATCATAATATCATTTACCCATTTTATCTCCCCAAAAAGTGGTTACATGTTACGCGTTTGGCAATATAATGGTTATAACTAAACTGATTGGAAGAGGGACATAGATCAAAAGACAGTTCATTAAAGGATTTAGCCTAAATAACAAAATTACCCATAATTAAGAGACTTCTGATGCACTTTTGCCGAAATACTGTTTTCCTTGCATTGCATTTTCATTTTCTCTATTTTTTTTTTTTTTTTGGGAATTTTGCAGCTAATCCATTTTTGTAATCAGGAATGATCAATCCTTACATTTATGTTTAAGTGAGAGAAAAGAAGCAATCACAAAAGTAGACATGCCTAGGATTGGAAAGATGAGGTCAAAGAGAACTACTCCCTTACTCAGCTGGAGCCTATGAAAACTGTGAGGAGGAAGATGGTGGAACTAGGAGTTATATGTTGTTGATCTAACCTGCAAAACCTACCTTCAGTAAGTTACTCTGTTCCAGAAAACGCACAGTACTGCTCCGTCTGATGCTCGGACTTTTGGTTTTACCCGCCGTACCCGTGTAGGACACTCCTATTTTAGTCTTGTTGACAAGGGTCCGAGCGGGGTAAACCGAAAAGTCCGAGCATCATAGCTGCTCCCTCCGTCCCAAAATGAATGACCAATTTTTTTTTCAAATTTGCTCTTATTTTTTGGTCATTCGTTTTGGGACAGAGGTAATAGTTTTATGCAGTTTAGTTTGTAAGCAAACACTTAAAGAACATTCAGTTGCATGTCAGACATTTTCCATACGACGAGCCATTTCAGAATGCTAGTTTGCTAGGTTTCTTTTATAATTTATATACAGAGAAAATGTATCTTTAGATAGGCTGTTGCATTGAAAGACGGTAATCAAACCGGTAAAGCAAAATGCTAGATCACAACTCATGACAAATGCAATACAAACAATTTATATCAACAATAACCGGTACCAGTGCACAATGATAGTATGCATCATAACTGCGATTTCCAAAACACTCAATTATCTATAGGTGCTATGTTTTTCAGCAAATCTGTAATCAATCCTCCTACAGAATTATAGGAAGAGCCACCATCCTCCACCGCCTTCCTGCTCTTTTCACTCATCTTTTTAACCTTGTTCCTCACCGGATTGTTAACGTCCATCAGGCTCTTTATTGCTCTCTCAATCACATCTGCTGTCACCAACTCCCCGCTACCAAGGCGGTAGTCCAATTTCAGGTCAACAGCCAATCCCAAATCCTCCACGAGCTGAAAAGCGTTTATCTGCTGTTCAGCATACAATGGCCAAGTTGCAATAGGAACTCCATGCCACATGCTCTCCAGGGTAGAATTCCACCCGCAGTGCGATACCAAACCCTCCGATTGCTGGATGGGCAAGAACTTCCACTTGTGGGGCCCAACCACACACCTTTCCCATCTTCCCTGTCAGTTCCAAGAACCCTTCTGGCAGCACTTGTTGGATATTCTCATACTCAGTCGGCGACTCTAATGTCTCCTTTGGTGGCGGACGGCGGATGGACCAAATAAACCGTTGCCCGCTGCCCTCAAGAGCTATAGCTATTTGCTCCAGCTGTGGAGCATCAAACCCTCCTCTGCTACCAAAGCATAGAAAAACCACAGAGGATGGAGGCTGGTGATCAAGCCAAGTGATGATCTCATCCCACTTTGACCTCAAACCTGTCGAATTATCTTTAACTTGGAGGTCGAGCAGTGGTCCCACTGGATAAACAGGTGGCAGTGCCATTTTCATTGAGTGAATGGCATGGGGCTCGAGCTCAGCTAATGTGTTTATGATAAACCCCTTGGTTTCATTGAACCTTGTACCATGATAAAGAAAAGAAGTGTATCCATCCATGTTGAATGCAAAAGGCGGCAACACATTTGTAGGAACTGGGTTCGCATAACTTGGTATGATTGACTTTTTGTCTAATGGGTCAAACAGGGCTCCAACTTGGTTGTTGTGGACAGGGAGATGCAGCATGAAACCCAGAAAAGCTGCACCAGACGTGAAGAAGAGGTAGGAAGGGACATTAAATTTGTTGGCTACATCAATCATGGAAGTGCAGAAAAAATCCACAACTATCCCAGCAAGCTGCACTGAATTGTCAGACAGAATTTCAGTCTGGATGGCGTGTTCAACATTTGACTTATGGCTCTCAATGTAATCAGACATAAATTTCTCAAATGAATTTGATGAAGTGGGCTTCTGAATTGGAGGAGGGATGTTAATGCATCTGATTCTAGTATCCAAGCTGGCAGGAGTTGATGACTGTACTTCAGATTCGCCTGGTTGACGGACAACTAGGATCGTCATTGACAAACGATTATCTCTATCCCAGAGCAAGCACTTTGCAAACTCTATCGTTGATACAACGTGACTAATACCTGGTGCAGGTACAAATACTAGTTCTGCCTTTTTCATATCTAGCAGATAGTTTGCTTCTAAATTCCTTCTAAACTGATCTTGGGGTCTTATTAAGGCCTCCAGAAAACACATTCATTTTCATCATCCATGAGGTGTCATTTTTTAAAAAATATTCTGATTTATTATTTCTTTAATTGAGACTTATGTTCTAACTACAATTCTTTTGTCCTTTACTGATTAATCTCCATTTACTTGTTATGTTTTACAATTGCAATATTTTTTCCAACCACTCCATTGACAAACATCTTAGACTACAAATACAACTCAACTTGCAATGAATAAATTAAATCACTTGCTTAATAAGGCCCCTGTGTCACCAATTAACACTTTCATTAGATGTTTCATGTTAATTACTTATATCCGTGGAATTTCGTATGTTCTTCCTGTAAAAGCTGATACAAGGATATATTTTTTTCATCAAGTTGTCTTTTCATTACATTGGTACATGTCAATATATACACAACAAAGGAGATCAAAAGTGCATAATCTGTGGAGTGATGTGAGTTGTCTAATTACAGCAAATGATATAGCCTAATTACAGGGATTGATATCTCTACAAATCCTATCATATTTACATATTCTTATAGTCAACAATGTAACAGAAAGTTGCTATGGAAGGTTGCATATGTTATGCACTAATACTTCCATTGTACTGTTCTCTCACCCTGCTACTAAGGTGGCTGACAATCCATTCCAGAACATAAATTTCAAATAAAAGAGAGAGAGAGAGAGAGGAGGCTAACATCCCTATCAAATTGTCACAAGACCTAAACATGTTGCATTTCCTTAGTCAAATAATGACTTTAGTTATCATTGTGACTTTTTTCTCCTTCAGTTAGTGGCAAAAAATATGCGCTTTCTTTTGTTCATCATCATTCATTTCAAGCTGTTAGGTCATGCAAAATAAAATAAAATTATTTCCCCGTATTCCTCAGCCAATAGATCTGTGTGTGTGTGTTATTTTTGCAAGATGTAGTATATGGATATGAAAAAAGATAACATTAATTATTAGACAATATAGCTACGCTGAAAGTCTTTAATTGAACTTGTAAAACAGAACAACTAGAGAAGTTGACATTAAAGAGTGCTCAAAGGAAACCATGATTAAGCATTTTATCTCCACGCCAAATGATATCAAACTGCATCGCATGCACAGAAAGTATAATGAACATCAAATTTAACTTTCTTTTTGCTCGTTTATCTTTCAGCAATTCTTCAATCAATCTTCCCAAAGAAGCAGCAGAAGATCCCCCATTTGCCACTGCGTTCCTGCTCTGCTCACTCATCTTCTTAACCCTATTCCTCGCCGGGCTGTCAATGTCCATCAGGCTCTTTATTGCTTTCTCAATCACATCTGCCATTGCCACCTGATCCCCTATACCAGCACGATAGTCCATTTTCAAGTCAACAGCCAATCCCAACTCCTCGGCAAGCTGAAATGCGTTTATCTGCTGTTCAGCAGACAATGGCCAGGTTGCTATAGGAACTCCATGCCACAGGCTCTCCAAGGTAGAGTTCCACCCGCAGTGCGATACAAACCCTCCGGTTGTTGGATGAGCAAGAACTTCCCACTTGTGGGGCCCAACCACACACCTTTCCCATTTTCCTGCCCGTTCCAAAAACCCCACTGAAAGATGTATTTCCTCAACATTCTGATGCTCTGTTCGGCATCTCAAACGACCCCTTTGGTGGTGGCCGGTGGATGGACCAAAGAAATCTCTGTTGACTGCTTTCCAGGGCAATAGCAATCTGCTCAAGTTGCTGATCATCAAAACATTCTTCTGAACCGATGATGGAGGCTGATCATCCAGCCATGTAATGATCTCATCATTCTTCGACTTCTCTTTAACAGTACCGAGACCAAGCAACGGTCCAATAGGATAGATTGGGATGACGTCATCATCTCTTCAACCTGGGATTTATTGGCCTCAATGAATTTTGACACCAACGTTCCCTTGTTTGATGAACTGGGTGGTGACCCAAACTTAACACTAGGGATGGCTCTATGCATCTGATTTGGGTATCAGAGGCAGCAATTGACTGTATCGTTGCATTCCTTTCAGAAAGAGTAGCAGCAGGTTGACAGATAACTAGGAGTGTGATAGAAAACCGATCATCTCTATCGAGCATGCACTTTGCAAACTCTGTAGTTACTATATGACTAATACCTGGTGAAGGTACAAACACTAGCTCTGCCTTCTTAATAATTAATATGATTATTAATCGTAGTGTTCAAAGTGAGAGTGAGACCGCTAGAATGTGCAAGCCGAGTGAATAAGTCGTGGTTCGAGTTGTAGTTTTGACCTTGGTTGTTTTTTTGATCATATTGTTATATAATGATTAATGATTAATATATTCATTAATCATTTGAGACGGATAAGAATGTGCAGTCAGGAGTGAATATATTAATCATTAATCATTATATAACAATATGATCAAAAAAACAACCAAGGTCAAACTACAACTCGAACCCCGGAGTTATTCACTCCTGACTGCACATTCTTATCCGTCTCAAATGATTAATGAATATATTAATCATTAATCATTATATAACAATATGATCAAATTGACAATTATATTAATCATTAATCATTATATATGAATATGATCAAAAAAACAACCAAGGTCAAACTCCTGACTGCACATTCTTATCCGTCTCAAATGATTAATGAATATATTAATCATTCTTCTTCTTCTTCTTCTTCTTCTTCTTCTTCTTCTTCTTCTTCTTCTTCCCAAAAGAGTATTAGCTAGTGTGTGTGGAGATTGCTATTGAAACTGTCAATAACAGATGAAGTCAAGTAATGTGTTTTATATCCAGCATGCATGTGAAGGTGCTCTCGGGAATAAGTGAGTTACCCTTGTTTTGATGGAATTTCAAGTTCCCAAGATAAGAGTTGAGGATTTAATGACATCCACAGTAGTCTTAAAGACACTTTTTTTTTTTCCCAGTATGATATTTCATTTTAATTTTTGTGATTAATTGGATTGAATTTTTATCGAGATTAATTGTCTCCGTAAAATATAAAAATTTGTTATTGATGTACAATTAAGAATATTATTAATTTTTAGAATTTCATGAGAATCATTATCTTTCATCATTTTTGGTAAAAATTCAATCAAATTGATCATTAAAATCAAAGTAACACCTTTTATTTTGAAGTGATGGAGTACTACTTTTGATATATTTGCATTGTGGTTAATTACAAAAATGCAAAATATGACAGGAGTACTACTTTTGAAATCTTTGAATTTTCTTTCTTTCTTATATTTCCATGGACCATAATGTCAGTATATTTGACTCCAAGGCTTGGCAGCTGATTTCCATATTCAGCAGATTTGAGGCATTTGGAGTACTAGAGGTAAGAGAAGCTACCTGAACATGGGTAAATTTCACTGCCTATCCCTCAGGTTTGGAAAGTTTCCTCTGTGCCCTTGAGGTTGGTTTCATCTCACTGCCCTCTTCTGTCAATTTCAAGTAAACTAAATGACTATTTTACCCCACAGTCCGCTGTGTTTGTCATCCTTGATGCACAATCCCTGAAGCATCGAGTAGCTAGTTGAAAGCACTTAAGAAGAGTACATCTGACCCTCAAGTCTACAAAGAGGCAGCAAGATTACATATATACTCCCGCCGTCCTGGAATAAATGTTGCAGTTGACTGTCAATGTTTTTAAGGAGGATGCTTTACTAGTTTGTACATTACTTGTACAATTATAAAACTCCACAAAGTCAATTTCCTTATTTGGAAATACGACATTTATTTTGGGACGAACCAAAATGAAAAGTACGACGGTTATTCCGGGACAGAGGGAGCATATAGTTAGACATATTATCCGCACAAAAAGTCTTTAATTGAATTGGTAAAACAGAACAGCGACAGAAGTAAGTTCACATGGACGAGTGGCTTCGTGGAATAATGATACAGACTGCCTTGCATACAAAGAGAGTATAAGATGACATTGTAGACACTTGACCATGAAATTTATTTACTCTCTTTAAGAACGCTTCAAAAGTTCTAACCGTCTATTACTTGTATGTGTTTCAGCAGATCTTCAATTAATTGTCCCAAAGAAGCAAAAGAAGATCCCCCATCTGTCATTGCCTTCCTGCTCTTCTCCCTTATCTCTTTTACCTTGATTCGTACTTGGTTATCATCTTCCATTAAGCTCGTTATGGCTCTTTCAATCGCATCTGCCATCACCACCTTCCCACTACTAGCACGGTAATCCAATTTCAACTCAACAGCCAATCCCAGCTCCCGGACAAGCTCAAAAGCATTTATCTGTTGTTCTGCAAACAAATGCCAAGCTGCAATAGGAACACCATGATATAGGCTCTCCAAGATAGAGTTCCACCCGCAGTGCGATACAAACCCTGTGATTGCTGGGTGCGCAAGAACTTGTACCTGTGGGGCCCAACCACACACCATTCCCACCTTCTCTGTCCGTTCCAAGAATCCCAATGGAAGAGGTATTTCTTGTATATTCTGGTAATCGGTTGGCATCTGGAATGACTCCTTTGGTGGAGGCCGGCGGATGGACCAAAGAAAACGTTGATGACTGTTTTCGAGAGCCATAGCAATCTGCTCGAGCTGTGGAGCATCAAAGCATCCTCGACTTCCAAAGCAGAGAAAAACCACTGAGGATGGAGGCTGATCATCTAGCCAAGTCAAGATCTCATCCCACTTTGAGTTCTCTTTAACGCTGAGATCAAGAAGCGGGCCAACACGGTAAATTGGTGGTGGTGTCATCATCAAGGAGCCAATCGCATGGGGCTCGAGCTCAGCAAATGTGTTGATGATAAATCCCTTTGTTTCCTTAAACCTTGTACCATGATAAAGGAAGGCACTGTACCCATCCTTGTCAAACGCAAAGGTAGGCAGAACGTTCATAGGAACAGGATTTACATAAGTAGGTACTATGTGCGGAACATCTGACGGATCAAAGTGATCACCTCCAACTTGGTTATGGTGGACTGGGATGTAGAGCATAAAACCCAGAAAAGCTGCACTAGAAGTGAAGAAGATGTAAGCAGGAATCTTGAGGTCGTTAGCAACATCAATCATTGAAGTGCAGAACAAATTGACAACAATCCCAGAAAGTTGCACTGAATCATCTGACAGAATCCGAGTCAGGATCGCGTGTTTGACCTGGGACTTGTTGCTTTCTATGTAGTCAGAAACCAGCTTCTCCGGGGACTTTGATGAAAAGGGTGGCCCAAACTCAATAGAGACGGTGATGCAGCTGATTCGGATATCAGACGTAGAAAGTGAGTGTATCTTTGCTTCTATTTCAGGAACAGCACCAGGTGGACAGATAACTAGGATTGTTACTGACAAACGTTCATCTCTGTCGAGCAAGCACTTTGCAAACTCTGTCATTGATACAAAGTGACTAATACCTGGTGCAGGTATAAACACTAGCTCTGCTTTCTTCATCGCTAGTAAACTACTTACGAAAGTGTGTGTGTGGGTGTGGAGACAGAGATTTCTAGATCATACAATACTGGCAAGAACAGATGAAGTGATGGAAATCAAGTAATGTGTTTTTTTCATGCTTTAGGCAGAAGGCGGCCATAGTAGGTGAGATGGGTTTCTATCTTCATTCAGAATCTAAGTCAACCTTCAAGGTACAGTCTCTATCTCTTTGGAATGAGTAAAGGTCAAGTTGTTGCCAAGGCCAGGGCCAAAAGTAGTGAGCAAATATTCCCTCCTTCCCAATATAATCCCAATATAAAAGAGATTAATTTTCTTTTTGGTTGTCTCAATATTCAATATAAAAGAGACTTACCCAAAATAGATAATGGGACCCACTTGTAATAATCATAACACAAACTCCATATCTCACTTTCTCTCTCCTACTTTATTTTTTATACTCACAACACTTATATTTCCTTAATTTAATCTATGTGCATTCACATTTAGTATCTTTTATATTGAAACGGGGGAGTATATATATATATATACTCATAAGATGGGAGAAGCGCTTTCGCTTTGCTATTGAGAACGGAAAATAAGAAATAATTATTATTAAAGTCTGTGTTATGTGAGCCTGGGAGGAGAGAGAGAATGAGTGGAGGGGGACAGTAGTAAATTATAATGGTGTTGTGAGTATTAAAATAATGTAGGAGAGATGAATGAGTGGAGAGAATAGTGATTTAAGGTTTCCTTTTTAGGAAAGTGGGACTTTAAGAGGACAGGAAATAGCAAAAGGGTAATGTTACTATGGGACGGAGGGAGTATATATATATATATATATAAATGGATAATGGGACCCAATTTTTTTACCTATTATGTACTTCACTCCGTCAGCGTTAGTTGAGAGGCTTCTTTCCTTTGCATGATCACACGCACGTTAGTTGGGCATGCGGAAATGGCAAAGGAATCTTCACTATTTACCCCACTCATTCTCTCTCTCCTATTTCACTTTTTACACTCACAACATTCTCTTCTAACTATTCCTCCCACTCATTCTCTCTCCTATTTAATTCTTCATACTCACAACATTTTCTTTCACTTTTTTTCTCACTTACTTTTCCTTAATTGATGTGCCCAAAAAGTTAGTCTCAACTAACGTGGGACGGAGGGAGTATTCTTATTCTTATTCTTATTAATATTATTAATTGTCATGTTGATTAAACAGTCCCCCCCTTCCTTCTTAAAACGAGTTTCCATTTTTTATTCTTATTTTGTTATGATCAAGCAAAATGGAACTCATTATGAGATGAAAGGAGTTTTTTTAATATTATTAGAAAGAGAAAATAGTACAAAGGGTTGTGAACAAGATATCCTCCAAAAATATAAAAGGCAAATGAAAAAGGAAGAAAATTACAATTAAAAAGTGTTGACGCCACAACTTTTGGGGTCTCGGTATTTAGGAATATCTGGCTTGTATGAAATGATTATACCTAGAACACAACAAATACAAGAAGCACCGTTAGGCACCAAGCCAGGGTTGATTCCGGCTCATGCCCTCGGGTGTGAGTAAGACCTTTGAGGGTTTAATAACTGAGAATAAAACTTTGAATGTCTTAGTGTGCTGTGTGCTAGGGTTTAGACAATATAACTTACAATTGTGACTTACCTTGCCCAAGAGGACAAATGAGAGTATATGTAGTAAGAGGGAGTCGTTGGATGATGTCAGCTCGGGAGGAGATGTTTGCCTTTTGACCTAGGACACGTGTACGTGCCTGGTTGGCTCGTACAATAAAGTGAGGATTACTGTAGATGGATGTCTTTGATTAGACGAGGACATGGGAAGCAGTTGAAAGTTGGTGCAACGTCGTACGCACATGATAGGCGCCTAAGCCACCATTTAATGTGATAGTGACATGTCTGTCCTTGATGTCAGAGCAGGTACGGACCTTTGTCTTACTAGCCTTGACTTTAACTGGGAGTCTGGTGATTTAACCGGGAGTCTTGTATGAGACCGCGGTCAATTATGGTCAACACGGTCTTGGATGGATGCGGTTATAGGTAGTGGGGTCATAGGTAGTGCGGTCTTGATGGTCACAGTCTTAGAGGTGCCACGTCATACTTGATATTTAGACCAGATCGACCATAAGCCCGGTCTGAAAGGTCCGGGCTCATCAGTGACCCCTAGATTCAAGTGAGTAATCATTTATGGTCTGAGCGAAGAGCTATATATGAAGCTCGGTCTACGACCTTCCTGCCTCGCGGGCACGAGTGTTGTGTATTTTCCTGGATTTGCTTAGACTCCCTTGCTATGGCGCACGTGACGGACACATGATGGAAGTTTGGTAGAAGTTGGTGGAAGCTTTAGGATGCTTCCCTAATAAGCTTTGCGTGGGCCCTTTGACTGTCGAAGCATCAGCGCGTGTCAGGTACGGAGGTAACGTCTCACGAATTCCAAAGGGCGCCATAAATGTCAACCGCCATTAAATTCAAAATTTTAAAGTTTTCGCCGGTTCATGATTCGAGAGAATATGGTTTGTGGGCTAATTAATACGGGTCGACCCGTATTGGTTGGCCTATAAATATCAAACCATTCTTCCCTTTTGCTCTTTTATCACCTTCCGAGCTTGAAACTGCATCTAGAGAGAAAATTTTACACAGCTTCCTAAAGCACTTTCCTCGTTCTTTCCTTCTTCGTAAGTGATTTAATCTTCTTTCCTTGTTCTTATCTCTTGCTCCCTTTGTCTAAGATGACTTATAGGATGGAGCGTCCCGTAGAGTTAGGAGATGACACCACCCCTGATACTTTCGCCGTCAACAAGAAGTCCGGTGGAATTTACAGAAAGGTTGCTACTTCTTGGGTTAAACTATCCCTCGAGGCCTTCAAGTATTTCTCACTCAGATATGACTGTGAAAATTGGGTCCCACCCTAGTTATGGGAAGCCAAGAATAGGATGTACTTGTCTGGGGACATGCTAGTTTTAGGTGACCACCTTCATCTTAGAAATTTTGTGATGGGGGTGTTGAACAGGCTTTCCCGTGAGCGTGATCTAGCAGACTGAGCTCAAGAGCTGGTGAGGAGTGGGAAAAAGTGAAGCTGATGGATGAAATCGAGGTGTTTGTGGCCCCTGATGCTGCAATTGAGCCCGAGGTTGACCTGGACCTTGCCTTGACCGCGGACCCTTTGATTGTAGTTGAACCTACTGCCCAGATAATAGAGGCCCAACCTAGAACGGTGGTGAATCTTGGGAGCAGTGATGATGAGCCCGCGGACATGGATGGGATGGAGGTTGGAGGAGTAGGGGAGTCCTCTTCGGAGTCAACTTCTTATCTCTTTGGCTCGTCTAGTAACTCAGAGACAGACAGAGGTTGATGACCGCAAAATTCTAGACCGCACGGCGGTAGACACATCACAGCGGGCAGTTGAGATCGTGAATGCCTTTGCTGAAGGTCCTGAGGAGACCGCTGCTGGTCGTGTTAAGGGTTCGGGTCGGTGCCTCCAGCCAGTGCATGGTCAAGAAGAAAAATAAAAGCGGACCTATGACGGTGGAGGAGGAGCTATATACCACTTTTAATGTTGATCTCAACTCCTTCGTCTGCGGTCTGTAGGGAGGTGGAGCATAAGGGGAAACTGCGGCCAGAGACCGTGGCTGATGTTCGCGGGGATAACAGAGCCTGCATCTTTTATGGTGCCCAATTTGATAGCGGACTTAGGCTCCCTCTAGATCCCTTCATAGTTCAATTCTTGGATTTTAACGGATACCTCCCTATGTACCTAACCCCAAACACTGCTCGAGCCCTTGTCTCTTTCATTGTAGTCTGTAGGGTTCTTGGCTATAAACCTTCTCTTTCTGGGCTTTATGCCTAATACTCAAGCCAAATAACCAACTGCAATCTTGGCCTGAAAACTAAAAACAATTCTACCCATACCTTTTCTCCTCCAACCCATAAATTTGATCAATGGAACAAAAAGAATATTTTTGTGATCGAGAGCAGATTTGCGTGGAGCTTCCCTAGACCAGAGGGTGTGACCCTAATTAGGATTTCTGTCGGTTCTTACCCAAGCTCGTCTGAATCGGAGAGCCTCCAAGTAGCAATTGCTAAATACTTGGCCCAGTTCGTCACGGAGGGAGTTAGCCCGATTTTTGACATGAGCGCGATAATAGACAGCGAAACCTTACTGATCTACGCATGTGTGGCACCTCAAAGGGAAGGTAGCTACCATGCCCCTATGGTTTTTATGGAGCCCCTACTCCGCGATCCGGACTGGAGAGTCCACGAGCTTTTTGACTTTGAGTCCAAGTGTGGGACCTGCATGATGGGCGCGGTCTGCGAGCCTCCAACTTGGATCGGTCTCTTGCTTCTGCCTTTTATGAACTGACTTTTGCACTTGTCTTTTTTTCTACTTTTTCAATTTTCTGTTTTCGAACTGCGGTCTAATCATTTCCCATTCTTTAATGCAGATCTAGAAGATCCGACAATGGCCCCCAATGTTTCTCAAACTGAGTTGAAGGCGGCAAGGGTGCGCCAATTGGCCAAAGAAAATAAGGCAAGGCAGGAGGTTTTAAAGAAGACTGCGGCTCTGGGGTTGGTTATGCCCGTTGCGAACAAATCATCTGGGAGCCTTCTGGCCGTTGCCCGCGGAGTACCAAAAGCAAAGGACCTCCCTCCGAGGCCGTAAGCTAGCTGTGATCGCAGTCCGGCTTCTGATCGCACATCAACTGCTCCATCCGATCGATAGAGGAAGCGGCCTCAATCAGATGCTGAAGGTACTGGAAAGGACAAACAATAGAGGGTCCTGAAGCTACCACTGTTCCTATCTTGAGCTCTCCAAGTAGATCGAGCTCAATCTGCGCCAACACCTATCCTATAAAGAATATAGATGCTCGTGAGGCTGCCTGGAGTTTGAGCAACGAGATCGGGGAGGTTCCTCCGGTTCAAGGTGTGGACCTATATTCTCGTAAAGGCCACAACTCTGTGGTGGGGTTTGGTCTTTTGAACAGGCTCTATTCTCCTTCTACGAGAATGTAGGGGCCAAGCTGAACGCCTCTGCCTTGGCAGGAAACATTGGCTTAATGGCCACGGAGGTACTTGATGTTTTCTTTTATTCCTCCTTTTTTTTTCCTGACCGCTGACCGGGTTTCTTTCTCTTTCAGATGGCCAACAACGCCGTGAGGATCCGTGAGATCACGGATGAGCAGGTTGCCTCCATTAGTGACAAGAACAAGACCTTGGGGAAGGCTTTGGAGGAGGAGGCCTTGGTCGTGTCTTTGAAGGAGAAAGAGAGTGGCCTCAAACATTTCTGTGAAAAACACGATGAGGCATTCATATCTTTGGAGAGGGCCAAAGGCATGCGGGATGAATTCCACGGGAAGAAGGAGCAGGAGAAGCAAGCGGAGGAGTGTGCGAGCAAGCTGGATGCCGCCAAGAAACAAGTCTTGGATTTGGAGGCCCAGGTTAACAAATTATCTGAAGAGTTGCTTCCTCTGAAGCAGTTCCGGCTAGAGAAGGATGCCTAAATCGCTGCTGCCCGCAAGGAGGCTGTTGAAGAGTTTAAAAACTCCCAAGAATATAAGAACGAGATCTTGGCGAGTGCTCTTCACTGTTTGATCTTTCTGAGACACGACTACGGAACTTTCTTTGCCACGGGCAAGTTTATGTGGAACAATTGGCCATCATTGGTTCTTTGATTGCCACTGATCTGGAATGCCTGCCAGGCACGCACTGGTCCCTCTGGCTCAAGAAGATAGTGATAACCTTGACGCAGCAGCATCCTCATCCTTGCCTCCCGTTGCCGCGATCACCGCCCCCAGCCTCATCGATTAGCTTGATATACTGAGGTGGGGTGAGGAAAAGCTATCATTGGAAGCCGTCGCTTGCCTATTTCCCAATGGGACTGAGGTTATCGAGCTATTTTTATCGCGGTCAACTCCTACTCCTTCTGACTCCGCTCGACCTCCTACTCCAGATCCTGCCCCAGAGGTTCATCCAACTCCGGAGTCTGCTCAACCCGAAGCATAGATATAGGATTTTCTCTTTGAACTTTTTGTTTTTTCTTTTATGTAATAGATTTAGGTTTTTGTAATTTCCCTTATCTATTAATGAAAGATCTTGTTCAATTGCATTCATGTCTAGCTCTCTTGAGTTTTTGCACTTTATGAATACTTTGTTTATGAAAAAACTTGATCAATTTGTATTCTTGCTTTTCCTCTTTGAGTTTTTGTGACTTGTGAATGTTTTTACTTTACTCAATGTTTGGCCGTGGGCACTGCTGTGCCTTTGTTAGTTTTTAGGCCGCGTTATGAGTTTATAATTCCTTGTGAAAACCCATGAGTTTGGTATGGGAATTAGCCTTTTTCAATATGATCACAATTTGTTATGGCCTCTTAGACTTTGAGGTTTTGCCTCGGTATGTATTCTGGGCTCTAACTGCACATCACTTTCGTCCATACTCACCTTAGTGACTTGCGCGGTCTAGACTCTTTGAGTCTATGGCGCTTTTCGAAAGAGCCAAGGCAAGCTTCTTTCATATAGGCATGCAGAATGTGGTCGTGAAGCTTAGTCCGCGCATCTTCAGGTTGTGACTGTGCTGGCTTCCGTATCCATGTTTATGGTTTACACGTTTTGGACTCTTTAAGTCTTGTCGCACTGTTGTAAGGGCTTAATTTAGGTCGTTTTAAATACGTGCATGCGGTCTGCAGCCAGTGAGGCTACTGCGCATCAGCAGGGCGTGACCGTATTGGCGTCCGTATCCGTTTCAAGGGATTTTACGCGTATAGACTCTTAGAATCTTGTGGCGCTTTTGTAAGGGCTCAATTTTGGTTGTTTTACATACGGGCATACGGTCTGCGGCCAATAAGGCCACATCGCATCAGCAGGGCGTGACCGTGCTGGCATCCGTTTCCATAGTGATGGATTTCGTGCATGCCCCACGGGCATTCACTCTGGTAATTCAGTAGTGAGCAAATGTTTTTCGTGCTTTTTTGAGTTATAAAGCTATACAAAATACATTATACTCTGTAACTTCTATCACCATTTTATAAACACTTGTTACAATTTTTTAGAAATAATATTTTCTAATATGATTGCTGTTCTAATCATTTTTGAGGTCTCTCCCCTCTCTTGTCCGCAATATGTAGGTCCCTTCTTTGATGATTTGAGTGACTTGATACGGTCCTTCCCATTTTGGGGAGAGCTTGTGGAAACCGGGTTGGGTCCCTTGGACTTCTACATTTCGCAATATCCAATCTCCCACTAATAAGCTTATTTTGTTAACTCTTTTGTCGTGATGTTTTTTGGCTTTCTGCTTGTAGTTAACCATTTTTTTCTCTAGCTTGCATCCTTTTTTCTTCGAGATCATCAAGATCGCACCTTTTGGTGGTCTCATTTTGTTTCTCGTCGAAGTGACTCTGTATGAAGGGAGGGCTACTTCCAATGGGGCTACGGCCTCTGATCCATAAGTGAGCGAGAAAGGAGTTTCACCTGTTGAATTTCTTATAGTGGTGCGCACTACCCATAACACGGTCTGAAGCTCATCCAGCTATCGTCCTCCTCGTCCTTCTAAATTTTTCTTTAAGGCAGCAAGGACTAACTTGTTCGCGGCCTCAGTCTGTCCGTTTCCTTGAGGATAAGCTAATGCGGACTGGCGGTGTTGGATTTTCATTCTTTCACATTCAGCCGTGAATTTTGCTGTGAACTGAGTGCCATTGTCCGAGACTATTATTCTTGGTATCCCAAATCGTACTAGATGTGATTGTGAACGAAGTTAATGACATTTTCTTCGGAGATGGTGGCCAAGGCTTTGGCCTCTGTCCATTTTGTGAAATAATCAACGACCACCATTACGTATTTAACGCCACCTCTAACGGTTGGGAAGGGTCATATTAGATCGATTCCCCATGTATCAAACGGCCACGTTGGTACGTTTGCTCTGTTGATAGGAGTCGGGAGTCTAGGGATGTCCGCAAACCACTGGCATTTGTCACACTTTCTCACGTATTCCTCTACATCCTTCCTTATGGTTGGCCAGTAGAATCCTTGAAACTTAATCTTGTATTAGAGTGTGTGGGATCCTGGATGACCGCCACAGACTCCTTCGTGGACCTCATATAGTAGATTGGTGACCATGTGGGTTTTCATGCATCTGAGTAGATGCTTGGTGAATGATCTTCTGTATAGCACTCCTTCTATGACCGCGTATTTCGCATACACCTTTTTTATGAGTCTAGCTCTTGCTTGATCCTCGGAGAGGGTTTCTTTTTCGATGTAATCCCTGATTTCATCTACCTAGTTCCTCTCTTGGTCCTCGATGTTAATCTGAATTTGATCTATGGCCGGTGCTTCCACAAATTCGATTTGGCAGTCCGCATTTAGATCCTCGATTTCTTGCTCGGTGATTCTGGAAAGGAGGTCTGCTTCCGCATTGACTTCTCTCATTATTTGGTTTAGCTCATAGTATTCAAAGCTTTTGAGAAGGGTTTTTGCTAGACCGCAGTACTTGGCTAAGATCGGGTTATTCATGTCATACTCCCCCTTTGTTTGATTCACTATGAGCTGAGAGTCACTGTTTATTTCTAGACTTGAGACTCTCGTGTCTCTGGCTAGCTCCATGCCTGCTATGATTGCTTCATACTCGGTCTGATTGTTTGATGCTTCAAACTTGAATCTCAAGGTTCTTACAAAATTTTCCTCGCATGGTGTGATCATATGCCCGCGCCATTCATTAACTTGCTCGCAGATCCGTCAACGAATAGAGTCCATATTTCTTGTGGCCGCTCTTTGGTTGGAGCTATTTCTGGCTCTGGACTTTCTTGGGCTTCCTGGGGTTCTATCCTCTTTCTTTTTCCCAGCTCGCTGTCCGCAAGTTTGAATGATGTTTCTGCCACAAAGTCAGCTAAAGCTTGCTCTTTGATGGTCCTTCTTGGAGAATAGAGAATAGGTGATTTGGAACTCAATGAGTTTTATAGACCAAGCTAACATTCTTCCTGAGGACTCTAGTTTATGCAAGACTTTTTTAAGTGGTGCTTCTTTGAATACAGTGATAGGGTGTGCAGAAAAATAAGCTCGAAATTTTCGAGCAGCTACAAGCAAGGCATAAGCTAACTTCTCTATATTAAGATAACGTGCCTCTACGGCGAACAACGCCTTTAATACATAGTACACTGGTTTTTGGGAGTTGTCTTCCTCCCTTACAAGAACATCGGCTACTACAGGTTAGTGGCCGCTAAAAATAGAAAAAGTTTTTCCCCAGCACCGGGTTGCTGAGGAGAGGGGGCTGCCCAAGGTATTTCTTGACTTCTTCAAAAGCCAAATCGCATTCCTCGTTCCATGCGAACTCGTTGGCCTTCTTCCCCCCTTTGAGAGTTTTGAAGAAGGGGAGGCATTTCTCTGCAGATCGCGAGATGAAGTGGCCAAGTGATGTGATGCGCCCATTTAACTTTTGCACGTCTTTCACGCATGTAGGAGGTTTCATGTGTAAGAGCGCTTGAATTTTTTCAGGGTTTACCTTGATTCCGAGCTGATTGACCATGAACCCTAGAATCTTGCCCGCTTTTACCCTAAAGGCACATTTGAGGAGGTTAAGCTTCCTGTTGTTGCGACGCAAGTTGGAGAAATTTTTTGCCACGTCGACCTCGTAGTAATTCTCCTTTGTCTTTATGACCATATCATCAATGTAGGCCTTAAGATTTTTGCCTAGCTGGTCCTTGAAGACAATGTTGACCATTCTCTGATAGGTGGCTCCTGCGTTTTTCAGCCTAAAGGGCATCATTGTGTAGCAGTATGTTTTACCCGCGGCGATGAAGGCTACGGAGACAAAATCTTCAGGAGCCATCTTGATCTGATGGTAACCAGAGTATGCATCGATGAAACTCAAAACCCTGTGACCGGCTATAGAGTCCGCCAAGCGGTCAATTTGAGCAAGAGGGAAACAATCATTGGGACAAGCCTTGTTGAGGTCTGTGAAGTCAACACACATCCTCCATTTTCCATTTGGCTTTTTCGCCATTACGACATTTGCTAGCCACTTGGGATATGATATTTCTTTTATTATCTCGGCTTTAAGCAGCTTTTCCACCTCTTCCTTAATTGCGATCTTCTTTTTCGGAGAAAAGTATCTTGATTTCTGGTGGATTCGTTTGAAGGAGGAGCTATTGTTGAGCTTATGGACGATCACGTCCTCACTGATTCCTTACATATCCTCCACCCTCCAAGCAAGCACATCGCAATTCTTTCTAAGAAACACGATCAAGATTTTTCTTTCTTTGGGATGAATTTCCAGACCGACCTTAACATTTTGCTCGGGGTAGTGGATGTTGATTACCACTTCCTCGAGCTCGTCGTTAAGCCGGAGATCGCTTATCTTGCGGTTGTGGAGGGAGTCAATGATAATTGTTGGTGGGGTAAAACTTGCTCCTGGGAGAGCGGACACGGAGTAAATCATTTCTCGGTCTATGTCCCTCAGGATTCCCCTATCAACATACCCTCCAGCAACCGGAGCCAATGAAGTTTATATTGTAGGTCCCTTGCTCGTCCTCATCATTATTATCTCACTCTCTTCTCTCAAGGCCGCGTTGAGGTCGAGCCCTATTAGTGTTAACGTTGTTGTTGTTATCAACCTTCACCCACTTGGTTAGCTCGCCATTATTGATCTTATGCTGAATGATCCTTTTCAGCTGGAAGCAATCCTCTGTACTGTGATCGGATCATTGTGATAGCCACATAACCTAGTTTTGTTCCTCTCACTCCTGGCCTCTCGCCTATCAGAGGAGGAGGAGGAACTTCCATAGCTTTTTAAGATCGCGCCCGTGAAGCGGCTCCGAGGAGCTGTACTCCTGCTTCGTCCGCCAACCTTCACTCAATTTTTCGTTACAGTAGCTTTATTCTTCCCCTGTCCGTGACCGCGACTGGTTTCTTGGCCGACCTCTTTAATATGCTCGATCCTTTCTTTGGCCGGCCTGCGGGTAGCTATTTCAGCAGGCTCTTCTGCCTGAGGCAATAGAAGAGGCTCTTTCATACATCTCCTCCACATTCTTTGGCCTGTCCGAGACAAAGTTCATTTTCAAGAAATTGGAGGTCAGACCGCCCTCAAAGCAGAGCTGAATATCGCTCTCGGAGAGGTCCACGATCGGCTCAGACATTTTCCTGAACCGAGTGATGTATGACTTGGTGTTTCCCCCGCGGACTGCTTGATTCTTATTAAGTCCGTTCGTCTCACTCGCGGGCTTACCTACCCGAGAAAGGAGTTTAAAAAGCTAGTTCGAATCGGTCATAGCTTTTAAGAGATTTTGGCTTAAGGGCTGCCAACATCCACGACAAGGCTCGCAGTAAAGAGGCGATTAGAGGCCTTGCACATTACGGCCTCATCCGAAGAAAATAGGGTCATCTGCCCTTCGAACCTCCCCATATGGCATTTCGCGTTCGTGGAGCCATCATAAGGCTCTATTTGGGGAGGTTTCCCTCTCTGGATGGGTGCGTGGGCAATCTTGTCCGCAAAGGCATCCATAGTGTGGCCACATTTAGTGGAGCCTTGTTGGTGGGTTTCCCACATCTGGTGCATGAACTTGATGAAGTCAGGGTTCATGCTATCCATTTTTGGCTTCTTAGAGGGAGAAATCACGGCCTTCCCTTTGGCTTTAGCTGAGGTTATGCTTTGGATTTCTCGGGGAGAGTGGTAGATTCTGCTCCCTCTCCTTCCCATCCTCTTCCTCCTCGTGATCACGGTCAGCGAGGGTTGGTTCTAACTTTTTTGTCCCTCTAGCTTGACTAGTTAGAGATTTTGTCCGTACTCATTGGGTAAACCTTTGGGAGCCTTCTTGCGGGGGGACACCACCATTGGCCTCCAACTCTAACAGCTCGAGCTGGGCATCATTTATGGCTATGGCCTCATCCACTAGCCTAGCCCTCTCGGCCAGAGCCTGATTTCTCTTGTGTATCAACTCAGGAGTGATAGAAGAGGTGGAATTTTTTGGACTTGGGTTTAGGGGCTTTTTCTCTACCGGCAACTTCAAGCTTCTCCCTAAGGTGTCTTTGAGAATGAGTTAGAGAACCTTGACCGACAGAACGGCTATCCAATCTATTTAAGGCTGAGGTGTTTGGTTTGACAAGATTTGGTTGGGATTGGAGGAGTAAGGTAACCAACATTTTGAAGAGCAGCGCCAGTCATTGTCAAAGGAGAAAAAGCTAAAAGTTATTTTTTGGGAGTGAGTGTTTGGAAAGTGTTTGTTTCGAAAAAGATACAAGATTACACAAGAAAAACAAAAGCGTTTCCTGGCATCGGAACCACTGATGACGCCACAACTTTTGGGGTCTCACTATGTAGTAATATCTGGCTTGTATGATATGATTGTACCTATAACACAACAAAGACAAGAATCACCGTTAAAGACCAAGCCGGGGTTGATTCCGGCTCAGGCCCTCGGGTATGAGAGTAAAACCTTTGAGGGTTTAATAACTGAGAATAAGACTTTGAATGTCTTAGTGTGTTGTGTTGGGATTGGAGTCCTAAACTACAAGGAAGAAAAGGGGCCTAAGTCGAAAGAGTTTTGGTGAAGATTGAAGGAGGAAAATCTCGGAGGTAGCTTCTGTCAAGGAGAGCGGCCGCGCTCGTGGTGGAGGGCGACCGCGCTGGAGTTCCTTCGTGGGTGAAGAAGTCTCTACCAAGGAGGGCGGCCGCGCTGTGCCCGATCTTTGTGCTGCAGATTTGATTTGTTTCCTAATTCGATTGTATCTCTTCTTAAACTGAGTTAGGGCTTCCTTGTATAACTATATAAGCATAATTTCGGCCTAGAACATATTGTAGTTGTGTAGCAACATATTAGAAGGAGTCTAATAACATATTGGCTTGGCAATTGCCCCCGGACGTAGTTCACGAGTTGGTGAATGAACCGGGTAAACAACTCTTGTGTTCTTGTGTGTGTGTTTCCTGTGATATTGTGTGTGTGGGTTTATTGATTCTTTGTCTAGATTGCAAATCTGGGAGCACCAAATTCACAACAACTCGGTATCGTAGCATTGGTTCGAAGGATTCAAAGTTTCATTAGGTGATTTTTTGAATCGCGTTCTTGGGGATTTTTGGTGAAGCAGTCAGGTGAAGAATTCAATCGAGAAATTCAACGGTGTGAATTTCACGTTTTGGCGGACAAGGATCAAGATTACCTTTATTGTAAGGATCTTCATGCGGACCTCAAGGAGAAGCCCGAAGGCATGTCACAAGGGGATTGGGAGACGCTGGATCGGAAGGCGTTAGGAGCGGTAAGGAGTGCCTAACCGACGACGTTGCACGGACTAACGCCATGGAGGCCAAGACAACGGTGGAGTTGCTACAAACGCCGTCGACATGTATGAGAAGTCGTCGAATATCAATAAGGTGCATTTGATAAAGATGTTTGCGAATGCGAAGATGTCGTAGGCGGCAGATGCGGCAAGTCATATCGGCAATTTCAAAGGTATGGTGGACCAATTGAAAAGTGTTGATATTACTTTCTCCGATGAAGTGCTAGCTTGTTTTCTACTAAAGTCATCCTCGATAGTTGGGAGGTTACCGTCACAACGATTAGTACGTCGAAAATAGCATTGGTGTATACGGAGGTTAGAGATCTCATCCTTCAAGAGGAGTTGCGAAGGAAAGAGAAAAGGGAGAATCTTCCGTAGATGGGCCGCACTTAGGGTGGAGAGAAATAGGGAAGACCGAAAAAGGGGAAAAGGTCAAGTGCTACAATTGTGGTGAAATGGGGCATATCGGTTATGATTTGTCCCGGGTAAAGGTGGTTGTGCACACGTGGTGGATGATGGTGGGGATGTATTAATCCTGGGAGAGAGGAGCGATCGGGTGAAGATTGGGTGTTGGATTCGGGAGCTTCTTGTCATGCTAGTGGGGATGCAGAATCAATGAAGCGTTACAAAACCGAGACTTTGGGGTTGTCTATCTTCGTGACTCGGCCACCTATCAAGGTCAAAGGTAAGGGGATGTGATGATAAAGACACCTAATGGGGCTGTTTTACAACTACACAACGTGATGCATGTTCCGAATTTGAGGAGGAGAGTGATTTCTGTGGGACAACTTGACAGTGAAGGGTATGGTGTGTCTTTCATCGCGGGTCTTGGGAAGTCACAAAAGGGGCTAAGGTGTTGGCTCATGGGGTTAAGGGGAAGACGTTGTACTCTACCTACAATGTCGCTTTTCGTTCCGGTGGGAGCAAGAGGCTAAAGAACCGGCCTGTTGATGTAAAAAGGGGAGACATCAAGAAACGGTATGTTGGGGGGGACTCAAAGTTGATCAACGTGGTGTGGAAGTCCAAGTGCCCTAACAGAGAGCGGTTTCAGACCAAAAACAGACGATGCAAGAAACAAGGTGTGTCCAAGTTTCAAGGGGAAGCATTGCGAGGAAGGTGGGTCTGGAGGGAGAAGGCGAAGTTAGACTTGCGGGGAGAAATCAAGGTAGAAGCTGATTTGGGGAGGCAAGAACGATCTAACACGGAGAGGTTGAAACGTCGCTTGGTTTCAACTCGCCTTATTACTTGAGGAGAGGAGAGGTAGTGTCAAGCCAATATGGAGGGGAAATGTGTTCGAAGGTCATTACTCCGTGGTGGGAGTTGATGGGTGTTTCTATGTTTGTTAGTTTAGTCTCCGGTGGGAGATTGTTGGGATTGGAGTCCTAAACTACAAGGAAGAAAAGGGGCCTAAGTCGGAAGAGTTTTGGTGAAGATTGAAGGAGGAAAATCTCGGAGGTAGCTTCTGTCAAGGAGAGCGGCCGCGCTCGTGGTGGAGGGCGCGACCGCGCTGGAGTTCCTTCGTGGGTGAAGAAGTCTCTGCCAAGGAGGGCGGCCGCGCTGGCCTTGAGGGCGGCCGCGCTGTGCCCGATCATTGTGCTGCAGATTTGATTTGTTTCCTAATTCGATTGTATCTCTTCTTAAACTGAGTTAGGGCTTCCTTGTATAACTATATACGCATAATTTCGGCCTAGAACATATTGTAGTTGTGTAGCAACATATTAGAAGGAGTCTAATAACATATTGGCTTGGCAATTGCCCCCGGACGTAGTTCACGAGTTGGTGAATGAACCGGGTAAACAACTCTTGTGTTCTTGTGTGTGTGTTTCCTGTGATATTGTGTGTGTGGGTTTATTGACAACATGTTGTGTGCTAGGGTTTAAACAATATGACTTACAATTGTAACTTACATTGGCCAAGAGAACAAATGAGAGTATATGTAGTAAGAGGGAGCCGTTGGATGATGTCAGCCCTGGAGGAGATGATTGCCTTTTGACCTTTTGACCTAGGACACGAGTACGCGCCTGGTTGGCTCGTACAATAAATTGAGGAATTTTTGATTGGATGAGGACATGGGAAGCAGGCGACAGTTGATGCGGCGTATTACGCGCATGATAGGCGCCTAAGTCACCATTTAATTTGATAGTGACAGGTCTGTCCTTGATGTCAGAGCAGGTACGGATCTTTGTATTACTAGCTTTGATTTTAACCGGGAGTGGTATAATACCGCGGTCAATTATAGTCAACGCGGTCTTGGATTTATGTGGTCATAGGTAGTGCGGTCTTGATGATCACATTGTTGGTGATCGCAGTTTTAGAGGTGGCACGTCATACTTTGCATTTGTAACAGATCAAGCATAAGCCCGGTTTGAAAGGTACGGACTCATCAAAAAGAAAAATATCAAACTACTTAATCTTATCTAGCAGGTAGATGACAACCTTTCATCTCTATCGAGCAACAAATTTGCTAACTTTAATATTCAATTATAGCAAAGCAGCAACAAATTTGCTAACTTTAATATTCAATTATAGCAAAGCAGTTGCTCGATAGAAACAGAAGGTTGCCGAGTGAGAGTGGGTACAATAACCAGCTCTAACTTCGTCATAGTTACTGACTCTTTCTCAGCATATCTTCAATTAAACGTCCCAAGGCGGCATAGGAGGATCCACCATTCATCACCGCCTTTCTGCTCTTCTCACTCACCTCCTTCACCCTCTTCCTCACCGGGTTTTCATCCTCCATCAACCACTTTACACCTCTCTTAATCTCATTTGCCATCACCAACTCTTCACTATAAAGACTGGTATCCAATCTCAACTCAACCGCCAATCCCAATTCACAAACAAGCTGAAAAGCATTTATCTGCTGCTCCGCGTACAATGGCCAAGTGGCAATCGGAACACCATACCACAAACTCTCCAAGATCGAGTTCCAACCACAGTGAGATACAAACCCTCCGATTGCCGGGTGGGCTAGAATCTCAACTTGTGGGGCCCACCCGCACACCATTCCCCTCTTCTGTGTCCGATTCAAGAACCCTTCTGGCAGTACCTCTTGGATGTTTGTGTACTCGCTTGGCATCACAAACTTATCCTTTGGTGGGGGCTTACGTACGGACCAAAGGAACCGTTCACCACTGGCCTCGAGTGCCATGGCTATCTGCTCAAGCTGTGGCGCACCAAAACTTCCTACACTTCCAAAACAGAGGAATACTACTGATGATGGCGGCTGATCTTCAAGCCATGCCATGATCTCATCGGACAAAGGCCCGGGCCTGGATGAATGTTTTTGACCATTCAGATCAAGCAGTGGTCCCACCGCGTAAACAGGTGGTTTTACTTTTATGGAGTTAATAGCATGAACTTCAAGCTCCGAAAATGTATTTACGATAATGCCATTGGTTTCATTAAACTTTTTGCTATGACTAAGAAAGGAAGTATAACCATCCTTATTGAATACAAACGACGGCAAGAGCTTTGTCGGAACTGGATTCACATAGCTTGGTACTACTGACTTGGGGTCTAACATACCAAATTCAGCTCCAACTTGGTTATGGCGATCTGGTAAGTACAACATAAGACCAAGAAAACCTGCACCCGACGTAAAGAAAAGGTACGAAGGAATTCCAGTTTTCTTGGCTATATCAATCATGGAACTGCAAAAAAGATCAACAACTAACCCAGTGAGTTTAACTGAGTCATCTGCCAGAAACTCAGTCCTTATAACATGCTCAATCTGCGGTTTATGGTTTTCAATGAAGACGGACAAGAAATTCTCTGGGGAAGTTACTGAAGAAGGTGGCTCAGCGGGAGGAATATGGATGCATTTTATTCGGGGATCTGATGTAGAAAATTGTTGTGCTTTTGGATCGTTTGCAGGAGCAAAGGGTGGAAGGATAACAAGAACTGTAATTGACAGCATTTTATCGGTATTAAGTAAACGCTTTGCGAACTCTATTGTTGATACAAGGTGACCGATGCCTGGTGAAGGTATAAACACAAGCTCAAGCTTTGTCATGGCTTAGTAATTGGTCTTCTTCAGACTTGTCTGTGTGTATATTTCTCTCTTTCTTTCTCCCTCTCTCTCTCTCTCAAACACACGTACACATATATATACACACAGATACATACATGTTTGTACAAATAGTTTTGGAACTGCAGGAGATTGACAGGAACTGAAACAGACCCTTAGCAGAAAACGATGAAATGTATTTGTTGCTCTTGTTATCAAGCTACTGATTGTCTATATATAAATGTATGGATCTGATAAATATTCCAGAAGGACGGCTACGGCTATCTCCACTAAATACCAAAGATTTGCAGTCTGGAAATGAAATAATGAGGTTTCCAGGGTTCTATGCACAATTTTTTTTATTAAAATAATGTGGAAAGAACCTAGATATACTAAACTACTATTGTTAATTGTGAAAAGTTATTAATAGTTTCCGTTTTCTTTTTGTAGATATGACTTTTTCATCCTAGTCTTCTAATGTAATAATTATAGTGTCCCCCCCTTCCATCTTAAAACGAGTTTCCATTTTTTATTCTTATTTTGTTATGATCAAGCAAAATGGAACTCATTATGAGATGAAAGGAGTTTTTTTTTTTTTTTGAAATATTATTAGAAAGAGAAAATAGTACAAAGGGTTGTGAACAAGACATCCTCCAAAAATCTAAAAGGCAAATGAAAAAGAAAGAAAATTACAATTAA
Source organism: Adenophora triphylla var. japonica (assembly GCA_022495995.1). Taxonomy (NCBI): domain Eukaryota; kingdom Viridiplantae; phylum Streptophyta; class Magnoliopsida; order Asterales; family Campanulaceae; genus Adenophora; species Adenophora triphylla. Next base: position 29,190 of record JAFEMH010003950.1, read on the forward strand.
AAAGTGTTGATGCCACAACTTTTGGGGTCTCAGTATTTAGGAATATCTGGCTTGTATGAGATGATTATACCTAGAACACAACAAATACAAGAAGCACCGTTAGACACTAAGTCGGGGTTGATTCCGGCTCATGCCCTCGGGTGTAAGAGTAAGACCTTTGAGGGTTTAATAACTGAGAATAAAACTTTGAATGTCTTAGTGTGTTGTGTGCTAGGGTTTAGACAATATAACTTACAATTGTGACTTACCTTGCCCAAGAGGACAAATGAGAGTATATGTAGTAAGAGGGAGTCGTTGGATGATGTCAGCCCGGGAGGAGATGTTTGCCTTTTGACCTAGGACACGTGTACGTGCCTGGTTGGCTCGTACAATAAAGTGAGGATTACTGTAAATGGATATCTTTGATTGGACTAGGACATGGGAAGCAGTCGAAAGTTGGTGCAACGTCGTACGCGCATGATAGGCGCCTGAGCCACCATTTAATGTGATAGTGACATGTCTGTCCTTGATGTCAGAGCAGGTACGGACCTTTGTCTTACTAGCCTTGACTTTAACTGGGAGTCTGATGATTTAACCGGGAGTCTTGTATGAGACCGCGGTCAATTATGGTCAACGCGGTCTTGGATGGATGCGGTCATAGGTAGTGGGGTCATAGGTAGTGCGGTCTTGATGATCACAATCTTAGAGGTGTCACGTCATACTTGACATTTGGACCAGATCAACCATAAGCCCGGTCTGAAAGGTCCGGGCTCATCAGTGGCCCCTAGCTTCGAGTGAGTAATCATTTATGGTCTGAGCGAGGAGCTATATATGAAGCTCGGTCTACGGTGTTCCTGCTTCACGGTGTTCCTGGATTTGGTAGAAGTTGGTGGAAGCTTTAGGATGCTTCCCTAATAAGCTTTGCGTGGGCCCTTTGACTGTCGAAGCGTCAGCGCGTGTCAGGTACGGAGGTAACGTCTCACGAATTCCAAAGGGCGCCATAAATGTCAACCGCCATTAAATTCAAAATTTTAAAGTTTCCGCCAGTTCATGATTCGAGAGAATATGGTTTGTGGGCTAATTAATACGGGTCGACCCGTATTGGTTGGCCTATAAATATCAAACACTTCTTCCCTTTTGCTCTTTTATCACCTTCCGAGCTTGAAACTGCATCTAGAGAGAGAAAATTTTACACAGCTTCCTAAAGCACTTTCCTCGTTCTTTCCTTCTTCGTAAGTGATTTAATCTTCTTTCCTTTTTCTTATCTCTTGCTCCCTTTGTCTAAGATGACTTATAGGATGGAGCGTCCCTTAGAGTTAGGAGATGACACCAACCCTGATACTTTCGCCGTCAACAAGAAGTCCGGTGGAATTTACAGGAAGGTTGCTACTTCTTGGGTTAAACTATCCCTTGAGGCCTTCAAGTATTTCTCACTCAGAAATGACTGGGGAAAATGGGTCCTACCCTAGTTGTGGGAAGCCAAGAATAGGATGTACTTGTCTGGAGACATGCTAATTTTAGGTGACCACCTTCATCTTGGAAATTTTGTGGTGGGGGTATTGAACAGGCTTTCCCGCGAGCGTGACCTAGCAGACCGAGCTCAAGAGCTGGTGAGGAGTGGGAAAAAGTGAAGCTGATGGATGGAATTGAGGTGTTTGTGGCCCCTGATGCTGCAATTGAGCCCGAGGTTGACATGGACCTTCCCTTGACCGCTGACCCTTTGATTGTAGTTGAACCTGCTGCCCAGATAGAGGCCCAACCTAGAACGGTGGTGAATCTTGGAAGCAGTGATGATGAGCCCACGGACATGGATGGGATGGAGGTTGGAGGAGTAGGGGAGTCCTCCTCGGAGTCAACTTCTGATCTCTTTGGCTCGTCTAGTAGCTCAGAGACAGAGGTTGATGACCGCAAAATTCTAGACCGCACGGTAGACACATCACAGCGGGCAGTTGAGATCGTGAATGCCTTTGCTGAAGGTCCTGAGGAGACCGCTGCTGGTCGTGTTAAGGGTCAGGTCAGTGCCTCCACTTCTGGTCGCGGTCAGAAGAAAAAGAAAAGCGGACCCTCCAAAGCGGTGGAGGAGGAGCTATATACCACTTTTAATGTTGATCTCAACTCCTTCGTCTGCGGTCTGTAGGAGGTGGAGCATAAGGGGAAACTGCGGCCAGAGACCGTGGCTGATGTTCGCGGGGATAACAGAGCCTGCATCTTTTATGGTGCCCAATTTGATAGCGGACTTAGGCTCCCTCTAGATCCCTTCATAGTTCAATTCTTGGATTTTAACGGATACCTCCCTATGTACCTAACCCCAAACACTCTTCGAGCCCTTGTCTCTTTCATTGTAGTATGTAGGGTTTTTGGCTATGAACCTTCTCTTTCTGGGCTTAATGCCTAATACTCAAGCCAAATAACCAACTGCAATCTTGGCCTGGAAACCAAAAACAATTCTGCCCGTACCTTTTCTCCTCCAACCAATAAATTTGATCAATGGAACAAAAAGAATATTTTTGTGATCGAGAGCAGATTTGTGTGGAGCTTCCCTAGACCAGAAGGTGTGACCCTAATTAGGATTTCTGTCGGTTCTTACCCAAGCCCGTCTAAATCGGAGAGCCTCCAAGTAGCAATTGCTAAATACTTAGCCCAGTTCGTCACGGAGGGAGTTAGATCGGTTTTTGACGTGAGCGCGATAATAGACAGCGAACCCGTACTGATCTACGCATGTGTGGCACCTCAAAGGGAAGGTAGCTACCATGCCCCTATGGTTTTTATGGAGCCCCTACTCCGCGATCCGGACTGGAGAGTCCACGAGCTTTTTGACTTTAAGTCCAAGTGTAGGACCTGCATGATGGGCGCGGTCTGCGAGCCTCCAACTTGGATTGGTCTCTTGCTTCTGCCTTTTATGAACTGACTTTTGCACTTGTCTTTTTTCTACTTTTTCAATTTTCTGTTTTCGAACTGCGGTCTAATCATTTCCCATTCTTTAATGCAGATCTAGCTTGGTCAAACAGTAGCCCCCAAGGTTTCTCAAGCTGAGTTGAAGGCGGCAAGGGTGCGCCAATTGGCCAAAGAAAATAAGGCAAGGCAGGAGGTTTTAAAGAAGACTGCAGCTCTGGGGTGGTGATGGAGAAAAATTCCTCTAGTAATAAAATCCGAGCAAGTGTACTCACTACCGGTGTAGTAATATGCACGAGCAGGGGTCGAACCACAGAGACTCGTGTGTTTTAACAAGTAAATTTAATTAATGCAGAAAGTAACAAAACGGGGTTTTTGATTTGGTTTATTAAAAACTAATGACAAAAGAAGATTAAGACAATCAAACAACTAAAGTAACAAATAAGCACGCTCGCAGAAGAAATTCAAGGATTAAACAACTAGCTCACGGATTGGGTTCACCACATATTATCCCTTTATGCTTTTGAATGATAAAATATTAATTGGGTTTAGGGCTTCTTCGCTTTTGTAAGAATTGGGACGGTTCGATTGCCGAATTGCAATTCTTTTATTGAATAGTTATCAATTATCACGCAAGATCAAATTGACAACAACTCAATTCATTAAGCACCAAAGAATTAATGAAACCTAGACTCAATCGATTCACGCAAGATCGTCAATCGAGTCTAATCATCCTAATAGTGTTCATGCACAATTCCCCACGCAAGTGCAGGACTTATACCAAATAAAAATTAAGAATACTAGAATGAACTAACTCCACAATTAAATGAAACTTAAATATATAGCATAAAGTTCAAATACGGGCTACACCAATCCGTGAACTACAAAAAAATTAGCTACTCATAATAAAAATAAAATTACAATTAAAATAAATAAAACCTAAAACCTGAATCAAAACGGAGACGGAGGAAGTAGTTATTCTCTTTCTCTCTCACAGTAGCACGGCTCCTCTCTTTTTAATTAATTAATCCCCTTCTTTTATAATATATAATACTACACGGCATAATCCTCCTTCCAACAGTAATTAGTAATCCTTTTTTATATAATAAATTAATAACCCTAGGTTGCTAGGTTGCTGCTGCGAAACATGGAATTGATTCAAGGCCCAATTTAGACAAGGCCCAAACCGTTCCAAGGCTTTGACTCGTGAAAACGAATCGTGATAATGGGCCCAAGTCGTTCTGATTAAAAAAACACCAAGTAAGCTTTGTTCTCTTTTCCTTGGCCAGCCTTGCTCCACTTGGCCCCAACTGGCCTAGAAGTTGGCCGGCACACCTCAGCAATGCAATGGCCTTGTTTTATAACATTTGTTATTCGGTTCGTTTCCACAATTGCCAAGTCCACTTTGACCACCGTAATGACTTCTTTTGCGCTTCGCTCTTTGGGATTTTATTTTTCATTTAATCCCACGAATTTTTAGAAATCAAATTCATCCAAAAATTCCATATTTCCAATTTAGTCCCTGGATTTTCCAATAATTCCAATTTAATCCAAAAGCTTCCAAATGTCAGTTTTGTCCCCGATTTCAGCATTGTTGCGCTTCAGCCCCTGAACTATCAAAACACTAACAAATTACATTAAATTCTCAAGGTTTCGAACAGAAAATAAGCTTAGGAACATATCTTTTGGATGGGTAAAACCACATCCATCAAATACCCCCAAACTTATCTTTTGCTCGTCCTCGAGTAAAACAAAACAAAACTACTACTTTAATCAAATAAAAACAATTAACAAAAATATTTTTGATATGTTCTCAATATATACAAGGTTGTCGGCCAAACAAGTCTCAGATTCTCACATAATATATGCTAAATAAGTGCCAATAAGAATATGCAATTACAATCACATTAATGCATCTAACCCACAATTTTCCACCTCGGCCTGAATGATGAATGAAATATGGGAGATCATTGTTACCAAAGTAAGATATTTTATAGGGTCACTAACCACATGCTCTAAATCAATGATACTAAGATGAAATTTCTGCACAAGGGACACTCATATGCATATTTAAACAAAACTGTCAACCCGGCTACTCTTTAGGGGTCAAATACGACTTTACGGTTTGTAATGTTTCGCGATAAACGCGGGCTAGGTTCACGGCTACAAATGAAGATAAGGACATACGAAGTCAAGCAAGTGAAACTAGAAAGTCTTCGTCATACATCCTCACATTGAAATTATCACTCCGCTCCAAGCCAACCCATTGATTTAACCCCCAAACTTATAATTTTGTATACTTTCAAACTTGGGCTTGATTACCTTTCTTTCTTTTTGATCGCTTTTCACTTCAACATTAGAGAGGGCTCGGCTTTTCTTTTCTTTTCTTTTTTTTTTTACTTTTTTTACTTTGCACAAATATATCACAGAGAATGTGCATTCAATACTTTTAGCTCAAGCCCCTCTTTTCATTACATAACATGCCCCCTTACTTTCTTTTCATGACCATTTTCCACTCAATCCTTTGATTTTCAAAACATCCCCCAAAATTGTCATTCATTCCCTAGTTTCACTTTCTTGAAAAGGTAAGAAAATAGTGTATAAGTTAAAAGGGTAGGATAATGAGGGTACAACAGAAGGCGAATGGTGGTCTAAAATAACCTCCCACTTTGTGAGAGATTCCATTCTTTTTCAAGCTCAAAAGGGGTTCTAGCGGAAAATTTTGTATAAGTGACGAGAAAGTTAAAGGCTCACAAATATGGTTCAAAGAAATAGCCACATATCACTTCCCGAATAGCCTAATTGATGTGTTATTGACAGTCATGCAAACATGTTCTAGGGACCCCGAGAATGTCAAAGTGATCCTATAAAGGTCTCCTAAATTGGTAACAATGCTCAAGAAAAATGATGAAAGTGAATGGTGGTGCAATTGTGTTTCACATGTATTAATGCAATTCTAATTAACATATTCAAATTGGCACAAACTAGCAAAACTCAATCAAAAACTCTCTCAAATCATCACGGACGTTGGCCAACTTCCAAACATATAAAGAGAACAAAATTTTTAAAATTTTTCTATTTTTTTAGAGGGTGACACTATATACACTCCCCTATAAACCCACAAACTCGGAGAGATATCTACCCCCAAACTCAAAACATGCTATGTCCTCATAGCAAAGAGAACAAAAACATGTCTCGGGTTCAAAGGACGATATGACACAACAAACAAATAAATAAAACAAATAAAACGTACCTACTTGGGTTGCCTCCCAATTAGCGCATTTGGTTAAGGTCGTTAGCCCGACCGTTGCTCCCGTTTGGACTTCACCTTCCGTCCTTTGGCCCACTTCACTGTCTCGCGGGTCTTAATCTTCAGTTCATGCCCCATAAACAATTTTTGAAATATGAAGTCATTTAATGCCCATGAAATTCTTTCACATTTGTGCTCTTTGGGTCTTTTCTCTTGAGGATCTTTTCCATTTTTCTCTTCCTCACAAGAAATAGGAGGTACAATAAGGATGGCCAAATTTTCATTGAAACAGCTAGGAAGTGGAAAATCTTCATCCATATCGTAAACCTCCTCACTATCCCTCTTTTCACCACCATAAAACAATCGTTCTAATTCATCACATGCCTCCTCATGCCAAGATTTCACTACCACTACTTTCTCTACAATTTCCACCTTCTCAATACCCCCACTTGAACTAACACAAAGTGGTTCATTCTTACAATCAACATTGGAGAATTTACAGACAAAATTCTCCTTTGCCTTGTCCAAAGATTGCTTTTGTTCTAGTGGTGGTAAATGAAAAGCCGAATCATAAACACACTCTTCCCCATCATCATTCGTATACCAAACTAAGGTTGAAGGTGTCTCTTCAGAATAACAGCTAACAGCAGGAGTATGTACCAGATCGGTGTAAGAAGAAGAATGTACCTCATAGCTTATGGAACTCTCATCTCGAAGCGTGGTGATTGACTCAGCATGATCAGACTGAATTAGACTTGAATCTGATTCTGGCTTCCTCAATGCCTTCAATATTGTGTCAATGTGTCCATCTATCTTACTCAATACTGCTTCGGTCTGTTTCTCTTGTTCCATTCTCTGCTCTTTCAGCTCTTCCAATTGTTTCTCCCAATATTGCATTTGAGGTGACGAAGGTGATGGGCCATAGTACATTGGCTCTCGCTCATTTCGTGTCATGTTTGAATAATTTTTCCACCCTTGGTTATACGAGTTGGGAGGAATACCATACGGAGGTTGCCATGACTGGAAATAATTTCTTTCTTGTACCTGTGGATAATATTCAGAAAAATATGTCCTAGAGGGACAAGCATTAGTAGCATGAGAATAAAACCCACAATTTTGACCCGACTCATACATGTTATAATTATTCATTCTATGCATTTTTGAGTCCCAAAAAAGAATAACAATAAAAATAATAAAAGAAAATTATGTACACTAAAAATAAATGAAAGAAATTATTTACACTATCTAAATTAACTTGTTAAATCACAACAAATCCCCGGCAACGGCGCCAAAAACTTGATGGAGAAAAATTCCTCTAGTAATAAAATCCGAGCAAGTGTACTCACTACCGGTGTAGTAATATGCACGAGCAGAGGTCGAACCACAGAGACTCGTGTGTTTTAACAAGTAAATTTAATTAATGCAGAAAGTAACAAAACGAGGTTTTTGATTTGGTTTATTAAAAACTAATGACAAAAGAAGATTAAGACAATTAAACAACTAAAGTAACAAATAAGCACGCTCGCAGAAGAAATTCAAGGATTAAACAACTAGCTCACGGATTGGGTTCACCACATATTATCCCTTTATGCTTTTGAATGATAAAATATTAATTGGGTTTAGGACTTCTTCGCTTTTGTAAGAATTGGGACGGTTCGATTGCCAGATTGCAATTCTTTTATTGAATAGTTATCAATTATCACACAAGATCAAATTGACAACAACTCAATTCATTAAGCACCAAAGAATTAATGAAACCTAGACTCAATCGATTCACGCAAGATCGTCAATCGAGTCTAATCATCCTAATAGTGTTCATGCACAATTCCCCACGCAAGTGCAGGACTTGTACCAAATAAAAATTAAGAATACTAAAATGAACTAACTCCACAATTAAATGAAACTTAAATATATAGCATAAAGTTCAAATACGGGCTACACCAATCCGTGAACTACAAAAAAATTAGCTACTCATAATAAAAATAAAATTACAATTAAAATAAATAAAACCTAAAACCTGAATCAAAACGGAGACGGAGGAAGTAGTTATTCTCTTTCTCTCTCACAGTAGCACGGCTCCTCTCTTTTTAATTAATTAATCCCCTTCTTTTATAATATATAATACTACACGGCATAATCCTCCTTCCAACAGTAATTAGTAATCCTTTTTTATATAATAAATTAATAACCCTAGGTTGCTAGGTTGCTGCTGCGAAACATGGAATTGATTCAAGGCCCAATTTAGACAAGGCCCAAACCGTTCCAAGGCTTTGACTCGTGAAAACGAATCGTGATAATGGGCCCAAGTCGTTCTGATTAAAAAAACACCAAGTAAGCTTTGTTCTCTTTTCCTTGGCCAGCCTTGCTCCACTTGGCCCCAACTGGCCTAGAAGTTGGCCGGCACACCTCAGCAATGCAATGGCCTTGTTTTATAACATTTGTTATTCGGTTCGTTTCCACAATTGCCAAGTCCACTTTGACCACCGTAATGACTTCTTTTGCGCTTCGCTCTTTGGGATTTTATTTTTCATTTAATCCCACGAATTTTTAGAAATCAAATTCATCCAAAAATTCCATATTTCCAATTTAGTCCCTGGATTTTCCAATAATTCCAATTTAATCCAAAAGCTTCCAAATGTCAGTTTTGTCCCCGATTTCAGCATTGTTGCGCTTCAGCCCCTGAACTATCAAAACACTAACAAAATACATTAAATTCTCAAGGTTTCGAACAGAAAATAAGCTTAGGAACATATCTTTTGGATGGGTAAAACCACATCCATCAGGTGGTTATGCCCGTTGCGAACATATCATCTGGGAGCCTTCTGGTCGCTGCCCGCGGAGTACCAAAAGCAAAGGACCTCCCTCCGAGGTCGTAAGCTAGCCGTGACCACAGTCCGGCTTCTGATCGCACATCAACTGCTCCATCTGATCGATCGAGGAAGCGGCCTCAATCAGATGATGAAGGTACTGGAAAGGACAAACAATAGAGGGTCCTAAAGTTACCACTGTTCCTATCCTGAGCTCTCCAAGTAGATCGAGCTCAATCTGTGCCAACACCTATCCTATAAAGATTATAGATGCTCGTGAGGCTGCCTGGGGTTTGAGAAACGAGATCGGGGAGGTTCCTCCGGTTCAAGGTGTGGACCTATATTCTCGTAGAGGCCACAACTCTGTGGTGGGGTTTGGTCTTTTGAACAGGCTCTATTCTCCCGACTTCTACGAGAATGTAGGGGCCAAGCTGAACGCCTCTTCCTTGGCGGGAAAAATTGGCTTAATGGCCACAGAGGTACTTGATGTTTTCTTTTATTCCTCCTTTTTTTTTTCCTGACCGCTGACCGGGTTTCTTTCTCTTTCAGATGGCCAACAACGCCATGAGGATCCGTGAGATCACGGATGAGCAGGTTGCCTCCATTAGTGACAAGAACAAGACCTTGGGGAAGGCTTTGGAGGAGAAGGAGGCCTTGGTCGTGTCTTTGAAGGAGAAAGAGAGTGGCCTCAAACATTTCTGTGAAAAACACGATGAGGCACTCATATCTTTGGAGAGGGCCAAAGGCATGCGGGATGAATTCAACGGGAAGAAGGAGCAGGAGAAGCAAGCGGAGGAGTGTGCGAGCTAGCTGGATGCCGCCAAGAAACAAGTCTTGGATTTGGAGGCCCAGGTTGACAAATTATCTGAAGAGTTGCTTCCTCTGAAGCAGATCCAGCTAGAGAAGGATGCCTAAATCGCTGCTGCCCGCAAGGAGGCTGTTGAAGAGTTTAAAAACTCCCAAGAATATAAGAACGAGATCTTGGCGGAGTGCTCTTCACTGTTTGATGCTGCCAACATGACACAGCTACGGAACTTTGCTGCCACGGGCAAGTTTACTATGGAACAATTGGCCATCATTGGTTCTTTGATTGCCACTGATCTGGAATGCCTGCCGGGCACGCACTGGTCCCTCTGGCTCAAGAAGATATTGATAACCTTGACGCAGCAGCATCCTCATCCTTGCCTCCCGTTGCCGCGGTCACCGCCCCCAGCCTCATCGATTAGCTTGATATACTGAGGTGGGGTGAGGAAAAGCTATCATTGGAAGCCGTTGCTCGCCTATTTCCCAATGGGACTGCGGTCATCGAGCTATTTTTATCGCGGTCAACTCCTACTCCTTCTGACTCCGCTCGACCTCCTACTCCAGATCCTGTCCCAGAGGTTTAGTCAACTCCGGAGTCTGCTCAACCCGAAGCATAGATATAGGATTTTCTTTTTGAACTTTTTGTTTTTTCTTTTATGTAATAGATTTAGGTTTTTGTAATTTCCCTTATCTATTAATGAAAGATCTTGTTCAATTCCATTCATGTCTAGCTCTCTTGAGTTTTGCACTTTATGAATACTTTGTTTATGAAAAAACTTGATCAATTTGTATTCTTGCTTTTCCTCTTTGAGTTTTTGTGACTCGTGAATGTTTTTACTTTACTCAATGTTTGGCCGTGGGCACTGCTGTGCCTTTGTTAGTTTTTAGGCCGCGTTATGAGTTTATAATTCCTTGTGAAAACCCATGAGTTTTGTATGGGAATTAGCCTTTTTCAATATGATCACAATTTGTTATGGCCTCTTAAACTTTGAGGTTTTGCCTCGGTATGTATACTGGGCTCTAACTGCACATCACTTTCGTCCATACTCACCTTAGTGACTTGCGCGGTCTAGACTCTTGAGTCTGTGGCGCTTTTTGAAAGAGCCAAGGCAAGCTTCTTTCATATAGGCATGCAGAATGTGGTCGTGAAGCTTAGTCCGCGCATCAGCAGGTTGTGACCGTGCTGGCTTCCGTATCCATGTTTATGGTTTACACGTTTTGGACTCTTTAAGTCTTGTCGCACTGTTGTAAGGGCTTAATTTAGGTCGTTTTAAATACGTGCATGCGGTCTGCAGCCAGTGAGGCTACTGCGCATCAGCGGGGCGTGACCGTATTGGCGTCCGTATCCGTTTCAAGGGATTTTACGCGTATGGACTCTTAGAATCTTGTGGCGCTTTTGTATGGGCTCAATTTTGGCCGTTTTATATATGGGCATACGGTCTGCGGCCAATAAGGCCACATCGCATCAGCAGGGCGTGACCGTGCTGGCATCCGTTTCCATACTACTGATGGATTTCGTGCATGCCCCACGGGCATTCACTCTGGTAATTCAGTAGTGAGCAAATCTTTTTCGTGCTTTTCGAGTTATAAAGCTATAAAAAATACATTATACTCTGTAACTTCTATCACCATTTTATAAACACTTGTTACAATTTTTTAGAAATAATATTTTCTAATATGATCGCTGTTCTAATCATTTTTGAGGTCTTTCCCCTCTCTTGTCCGCAATATGTAGGTCCCTTCTTTGATGATTTGAGTGACTTGATACGGTCCTTCCCATTTTAGGGAGAGCTTGTGGAAATCGGGTTGGATCCCTTGGACTTCTACATGTCGCAATATCCAATCTCCCACTAAGAAGCTTCTGTTGTTAACTCTTTTGTCGTGATGTTTTTTTGGCTTTCTGCTTGTAGTTAACCATTTTTTTCTCTAGCTTGTATCCTTTTTTCTTCGAGATCATCAAGATCGCACCTTCTGGTGGTCTCATTTTGTTTCTCGTCGAAGTGACTCTGTATGAAGGGAGGGCTACTTCCAATGGGGCTACGGCCTCTGATCCATAAGTGAGCGAGAAAGGAGTTTCACCTTTTGAATTTCTTATAGTGGTGTGCACTACCCATAACGGGGTCTGAAGCTCATCCAGCTATCGTCTTCCTCGTCCTTCTAAATTTTTCTTTAAGGCAGCAAGGACTAACTTGTTCGCGGCCTCAGTCTGTCTGTTTCCTTGAGAATAAGCTAATGCGGACTGGCGGTGTTGGATTTTCATTCTTTCACATTCAGCCGTGAATTTTGCTATGAACTGGGTGCCATTGTCCGAGACTATTACTCTTGGTATCCCAAATCGATACTAGATGTGATTGTGAACGAAGTTAATGACATTTTCTTCGGAGATGGTGACCAAGGCTTTGGCCTCTGTCCATTTTGTGAAATAATCAACGACCACCATCACATATTTGACGCCTCCTCTAACGGTTGGAAAGGGTCATATTAGATCGATTCCCCATGTATCAAACAGCCACGTTTGTATGACCAACGTTTGCTCTGTTGATGGGAGTCGGGAGTCTAGGGATGTCCGCAAACCACTGGCATTTGTCACACTTCCTCACGTATTCCTCTACCCTTCCTTATGGTTGGCCAGTAGAATCCTTGAAACTTAATCTTGTATTAGAGTGTGTGGGATCCTGGATCACCGCCACAGACTCCTTCGTGGACCTCATATAGTAGATTGGTGACCATGTGGGTTTTCATGCATCTGAGTAGATGCTTGGTGAATGATCTTCTGTATAGCGCTCCTTCTATGACCGCGTATTTCGCAGACACCTTTTTTATGAGTCTAGCTCTTGCTTGATCCTCAGAGAGGGCTTCTTTTTCGATGTAATCCCTGATTTCATCTACCTAGTTCCTCTCTTGGTCCTCGATGTTGTTAGTCTGAATTTGATCTATGGCCGGTGCTTCCACAAATTCGATTTGGCAGTCCGCGTTTAGATCCTCGATTTCTTGCTCGGTGATTCTGGAAAGGAGGTCTGCTTCCGCATTGACTTCTCTCATTATTTGGTTTAGCTCATAGTATTCAAAGCTTTTGAGAAGGGTTTTTGCTAGACCGCAGTACTTGGCTAAGATCGGGTTATTCATGTCATACTCCCCCTTTATTTGATTCACTATGAGCTGAGAGTCACTGTTTATTTCTAGACTTGGGACTCTCGTGTCTCTGGCTAGCTCCATGCCTGCTATGATTGCTTCATAATTGGCCTGATTGTTTGATGCTTCAAACTTGAATCTCAAGGTTCTTACAAAATTTTCCCCGCATGGTGTGATCATATGCCCGCACCATTCATTAACTTGCTCGCAGATCCGTCAACGAATAGAGTCCATATTTCTTGTGGCCGCTCTTTGGTTGGAGCTATTTCTGGCTCTGGACTTTCTTGGGCTTCCTGGGGTTCTATCCTCTTTCTTTTTCCCAGCTCGCTGTTCGCAAGTTTGAATGATGTTTTTGCCACAAAGTCGGCTAAAGCTTGCTCTTTGATGGTCCTTCTTGGAGAGTAGAGAATAGGTGATCTGGAACTCAGTGAGTTCTATAGACCACGCTAACATTCTTCCTGAGGACTCTAGTTTATGCAAGACTTTTTTAAGTGGTGCTTCTTTGAATACAGTGAGGGTGTGCAGAAAAATAAGCTCGAAATTTTCGAGCAGCTACAAGCAAGGCATAAGCTAACTTCTCTATATTAAGATAACGAGCCTCTACGGCGGACAACGCCTTTAATACATAGTACACTGGTTTTTGGGAGTTGTCTTCCTCCCTTACAAGAACATCGGCTACTACAGGTTAGTGGCCGCTAAAAATAGAAAAAGTTTTTCCCCAGCACCGGGTTGCTGAGGAGAGGGGGCTGCCCGAGGTATTTCTTGACTTCTTCAAAAGACAGATTGCATTCCTCGTTCCATGCGAACTTGTTGGCCTTCTTTCCCCCTTTGAGAGTTTTGAAGAAGGGGAGGCATTTCTCTGCAGATCGCGAGATGAAGCGGTCAAGTGCTGTGATGCGCCCATTTAACTTTTGCACATCTTTCACGCATGTAGGAGGGTTCATGTTTAAGAGCGCTTGAATTTTTTCAGGGTTTGCCTCGATTCCGAGCTGATTGACCATGAACCCTAGAATCTTGCCCGCTTTTACCCTAAAGGCACATTTGAGGGAGTTAAGCTTCCTGTTGTTGCGACGCAAGTTGGAGAAATTTTCTGCCACGTTGACCTCGTAGTAATTCTCCTTTGTCTTTATGACCATATCATCAATGTAGGCCTTAAGATTTTTGCCTAGCTGGTCCTTAATGACAATGTTGACCATTCTCTGGTAGGTGGCTCCTGTGTTTTTCAGCCTAAAGGGCATCATTGTGTAGCAGTATGTTTTACCCGCGGCGATGAAGGCTACGAAGACAAAATCTTCAGGAGCCATCTTGATCTGATGGTAACCAGAGTATGCATCGATAAAACTCAAAACCCTGTGACCGGCTATAGAGTCCACCAAGCGGTCAATTCGAGCAAGAGGGAAACAATCATTGGGACAAGCCTTGTTGAGGTCTGTGGAGTCAACACACATCCTCCATTTTTCATTTGGCTTTTTCGCCATTACGACATTTGCTAGCCACTTGGGATATGATATTTCTTTTATTATCCCGGCTTTAAGCAGCTTTTCCACCTCTTCCTTAATTGCGATCTTCTTTTTCGGAGAAAAGTATCTTGATTTCTGGTGGATGCGTTTGAAGGAGGAGCTATCGTTGAGCTTATGGACGATCACGTCCTCACTGATTCCTTACATATCCTCCACCCTCCAAGCAAACACATCGCAGTTCTTTCTGAGAAACACGATCAAGATTTTTCTCTTTGGGATGAATTTCCAGACCGACCTTAACATTTTGCTCGGGGTAGTGGATGTTGATTACCACTTCCTCGAGCTCGTCGTTAAGCCGGAGATCGCTTATCTTGCGGTTGTGGAGGGAGTCAATGATGATTGTTGGTGGGGTAAAACTTGCTCCTGGGAGAGCGGACACGGAGTAAATCATTTCTCGGTCTATGTCCCTCAGGATTCCCCTATCAACATACCCTCCAGCAATCAGAGCCATTCTTTTTGCCTTCTTGCTCTTTTTCAGCTCTATCTTGGTGGAGTAGAAGGAGAGCATACCCACGAACTCGGGCTGCAGGCATTTGCCTTTGCTTCCTCACCCACTTACGAGCATGAGGCTTGACTTTTTAGCTTTCTCTTTTCCTCCAACGTTCTAAGGAATCTCTCGGGCTGGTTTTTGATGACCGCCACTCCGCAGAAGTAATGAATTTTACCCTTTGATGGGGGACAAACGCAACAATTCATAATGCGGCATGAGCAGTGATGCCGAGTATGTCATTGTATAGGGATTGTAAGTCTATGACCATGAAGGTGACCTTGACAGTTTTTTGCAGGAGCTTTTTTCCCTATTGTCACCTCGAAGTCTATTGTCCCCTTTATGTGGACGGTGTGATTAGTGAACCCCACGAGCAGACCGGCATAAGGAGTAAGATGGGCTACAGACATTTTCATTTCTACCGGCATGTGCTAGTAGAGAATGTCTTTGGCCGTGTCGGTGTCGATAAGGACTGCTAATGTTTGCCCGGGAGATCCTCATCTTGATAGTAAGAGGTTGGGTGGAATGGAAGACAGTGGAAGCCAGGTCGCTTCTCTTGAATCCTATCTCTTGCTCTTCTTCCGAAGCCAATGGAGGAATCAAGAAAACCTTCTCCAAGGTCTTAATCTGATGGGAGAGCTGGGTGTTGGAGGGAGCCTCTACTCCAATGAAGTTTATATTGTAGGTCCCTTGCTCGTCCTCATCATTATTATCTCACTCTCCTCTCAAGGCCGCGTTGAGGTCGAGCCCTATTAGTGTTAACGTTGTTGTTGTTATCAACCTTCACCCACTTGGTTAGCTCGCCATTATTGATCTTATGCTGAATGATCATTTTCAGCTGGAAGCAATCCTCAGTACTGTGACCGTGATCATTGTGATAGTCACATAACCTAGTTTTGTTCCTCTCACTCGGTCTTCTGCCCATTGTAGGAGGAGGAGGAACTTCCATAGCTTTTAAGATCGTTGCCCGTGAAGCGGTCAGAGGAGTGTACTCCGTTTCGTCCGCCAACCTTCTGAATTTTTCAGTGTTGCGGTTTCTATTCTTCCCCTGTCCGTGACCGCGACTGGTTCCTTGGCCGACCTCTTTAATATGCTCGATCCTTTCTTTGGCCGGCCTGCGGGCAGCTATTTCAGCGGGCTCTTCTGCTAAGGCAATAGAAGAGGCTCTTTCGTACATCTCCTCCACATTCTTTGGCCTGTCCGAAAGCTCATTTTCAAGAAACTGGAGGTCAGACCGCCCTCAAAGCAGAGCTGAATATCGCTCTCGGAGAGGTCCACGATCGGCTCAGACATTTTCCTGAACCGAGTGATGTATGACTTGGTGTTTCCCCCGCGGACTGCTTGATTCTTATTAAGTCCGTCTTTGGCCTCACGGGCTTACCTACCCCAGCAAAGGAGTTTAAAAAGCTAGTTCGGAACTGGTCATAGCTTTTAAGAGATTTTGGCTTAAGGGCCAACATCCATGACAAGGCCTTGCCCGTAAAGGAGGCAGTTAAGGCCTTGCACATTACGGCCTCATCCGAAGAAAATAGGGTCATCTGCCCTTCGAACCTCCCCATATGGCATTTCGCGTTCGTGGAGCCATCATAAGGCTCTATTTGGGGAGGTTTCCTTCTCTGGATGGGTGCGTGGGCAATCTTGTCCGCAAAGGCATCCATAGTGTGGCCACATTTAGTGGAGCCTTGTTGGTGGGTTTCCCGCATCCGGTGCATGAACTTGATGAAGTCAGGGTTCATGTTATCCATTTTTGGCTTCTTGGAGGGAGAAATCACGGCCTTCCCTTTGGCTTTAGCTGTAGGTTATGCTTTGGATTTCTCGGGGAGAGTGGTAGATTCTGCTCCCTCTCCTTCTCATCCTCTTCCTCCTCGTGATCACGGTCAGCGAGGGTTGGTTCAAACTTTTTTGTCCCTCTATCTGGACGAGCTAGAAATTTTGTCCGTACTCATTGGGTAAACCTTTGAGAGCCTTCTTGGGGGGGGGCACCACCATTGGCCTCCAACTCTACCAGCTCGAGCTGGGCATCATTTATGGCTATGGCCTCATCCACTAACCTAGCCTTCTCAGTTAGAGCTTGATTTCTCTTAAGTATCAACTCAGGAGTGATAGAAGAGGTGGGGTTTTTTGGGCTTTGGGTTTGGGGGCTTTTTCTCTACCGGCAACTTCAAGCTTCTCCCTCAGGCCCGACCCTGCTATAAGGCGAGTGAGGCGACCGCCTAGGGCCCCCGAAAAAATTGGGGTATTTGGGGGCCCAAAATTTTGGTGTTTATTGTATATATATAAAACAATCCAATTTTTTCAAAAAGAGCACGTTGTTCCGACGGTAGATGCGTTCCCCTAAAATCCGCACTCTGGGCGCCCATGTTCAAACCTCGGTGGAAACAAGAGGATTTTTATTTCTCTCTTTTCTTTTTCTGTTAACAGATTTTGATTCTCTCTTTCCTTTTTCTTCCTGTTCCCTTTAAAGTTAATTAGTTAAGTTTGGGCATCCTCCATTAAATAATTTCTCTCTTTCCTTTTTAAATAATTAGTACTCCCTTCCTTCTCAATTAATGTTCATTTGAAAAAAAAAATGTCTCAATAATTGTAGCTTTTTCAAAATCTTAGTCCCTAAAGTAAATTTTTACTTTTTTTTTACACCAGTCAAAATATTATTGCAAAATTAAGTGTTTAGAATACTTGTAACCGCACTGTATCCTCTTGTTGAGAAAAATATTAAAGGGCCTAGACCAAATATTTGGCCTAGGGCCCCAAATTTTACAGGACCGGCCCTGTTCTCCCTAAGGTGTCTTTGAGAATGAGTTAGAGAACCTTGATTGACAGAACAGCTATCCAACCTATTAAAGGCTGAGGTGTTTGGTTTGACAGGATTTGGTTGGGATGGAGAAGTTTGGTTGTTACGTGGAGGAGTAAGGTAACCAACATTTTGAAGAGCAGCGTCAGTCATTGTCAAAGGAGAAAAAGCTAAAAGTTGTTTTTTGGGAGTGAGTGTTTGGAAAGTGTTTGTTTCGAAAAAGATACAAGATTACACAAGAAAAACAAAAGCGTTTCCTGGCATCGGAACCACTGATGACGCCACAACTTTTGGGGTCTCACTATGTAGTAATATCTGACTTGTATGATATGATTGTACCTATAACACAACAAAGACAAGAATCACCGTTAAAGATCAAGCCGGGGTTGATTCCGGCTCAGGCCCTCGGGTATGAGAGTAAAACCTTTGAGGGTTTAATAACTGAGAATAAGACTTTGAATGTCTTAGTGTGTTGTGTGCTAGGGTTTAAACAATATGACTTACAATTGTAACTTACATTGGCCAAGAGAACAAATGGAGTATATGTAGTAAGAGGGAGCCGTTGGATGATGTCAGCCCAGCCCTGGAGGAGATGTTTGCCTTTTGATCTAGGACACGAGTACGCGCCTGGTTGGCTCGTACAATAAATTGAGGAATTTTTGATTGGATGAGGACATGGGAAGCAGGCGACAGTTGATGCGGCGCATTACGCGCATGATAGGCGCCTAAGTCACCATTTAATTTGATAGTGACAGGTCTGTCCTTGATGTCAGAGCAGGTACGGATCTTTGTATTACTAGCTTTGATTTTAACCGGGAGTCTGGTATAATACCGCGGTCAATTATAGTCAACGCGGTCTTGGATTTATGTGGTCATAGGTAGTGCGGTCTTGATGATCACATTGTTGGTGATCGCAGTTTTAGAGGTGGCACGTCATACTTTGCATTTGTAACAGATCAAGCATAAGCCCGGTTTGAAAGGTACGGACTCATCAAAAAGAAAAATATCAAACTACTTAATCTTATCTAGCAGGTAGATGACAACCTTTCATCTCTATCGAGCAACAAATTTGCTAACTTTAATATTCAATTATAGCAAAGCAGCAACAAATTTGCTAACTTTAATATTCAATTATAGCAAAGCAGTTGCTCGATAGAAACAGAAGGTTGCCGAGTGAGAGTGGGTACAATAACCAGCTCTAACTTCGTCATAGTTACTGACTCTTTCTCAGCATATCTTCAATTAAACGTCCCAAGGCGGCATAGGAGGATCCACCATTCATCACCGCCTTTCTGCTCTTCTCACTCACCTCCTTCACCCTCTTCCTCACCGGGTTTTCATTCTCCAACAACCACTTTACACCTCTCTTAATCTCATTTGCCATCACCAACTCTTCTCTATAAAGACTGGTATCCAATCTCAACTCAACCGCCAATCCCAATTCACAAACAAGCTGAAAAGCATTTATCTGCTGCTCCGCGTACAATGGCCAAGTGGCAATCGGAACACCATACCACAAACTCTCCAAGATCGAGTTCCAACCACAGTGAGATACAAACCCTCCGATTGCCGGGTGGGCTAGAATCTCAACTTGTGGGGCCCACCCGCACACCATTCCCCTCTTCTGTGTCCGATTCAAGAACCCTTCTGGCAGTACCTCTTGGATGTTTGTGTACTCGCTTGGCATCACAAACTTATCCTTTGGTGGGGGCTTACGTACGGACCAAAGGAACCGTTCACCACTGGCCTCGAGTGCCATGGCTATCTGCTCAAGCTGTGGCGCACCAAAACTTCCTACACTTCCAAAACAGAGGAATACTACTGATGATGGCGGCTGATCTTCAAGCCATGCCATGATCTCATCGGACAAAGGCCCGGGCCTGGATGAATGTTTTTGACCATTCAATTCAAGCAGTGGTCCCACCGCGTAAACAGGCTGTTTTACTTTTATGGAGTTAATAGCATGAACTTCAAGCTCCGAAAATGTATTTACGATAATGCCATTGGTTTCATTAAACTTTTTGCTATGACTAAGAAAGGAAGTATAACCATCCTTATTGAATACAAACGACGGCAAGAGCTTTGTCGGAACTGGATTCACATAGCTTGGTACTACTGACTTGGGGTCTAACATACCAAATTCAGCTCCAACTTGGTTATGGCGATCTGGTAAGTACAACATAAGACCAAGAAAACCTGCACCCGACGTAAAGAAAAGGTACGAAGGAATTCCAGTTTTCTTGGCTATATCAATCATGGAACTGCAAAAAAGATCAACAACTAACCCAGTGAGTTTAACTGAGTCATCTGCCAGAAACTCAGTCCTTATAACATGCTCAATCTGCGGTTTATGGTTTTCAATGAAGACGGACAAGAAATTCTCTGGGGAAGTTACTGAAGAAGGTGGCTCAGCGGGAGGAATATGGATGCATTTTATTCGGGGATCTGATGTAAAAAATTGTTGTGCTTTTGGATCGTTTGCAGGAGCAAAGGGTGGAAGGATAACAAGAACTGTAATTGACAGCATTTTATCGGTATTAAGTAAACGCTTTGCGAACTCTATTGTTGATACAAGGTGACCGATGCCTGGTGAAGGTATAAACACAAGCTCAAGCTTTGTCATGGCTTAGTAATTGGTCTTCTTCAGACTTGTCTGTGTGTATATTTCTCTCTTTCTTTCTCTCTCTCTCTCTCTATCTCACACACAAACACACGTACACATATATATACACACAGATACATACATGTTTGTACAAATAGTTTTGGAACTGCAGGAGATTGACAGGAACTGAAACAGACCCTTAGCAGAAAACGATGAAATGTATTTGTTGCTCTTGTTATCAAGCTACTGATTGTCTATATATAAATGTAAGGATCTGATAAATATTCCAGAAGGACGGCTACGGCTATCTCCACTAAATACCAAAGATTTGCAGTCTGGAAATGTAATAATGAGGTTTCCAGGGTTCTATGCACAATTTTTTTATTAAAATAATGTGCAAAGAACCTATATATACTAAACTACTATTGTTAATTGTGAAAAGTTATTAATAGTTTCCGTTTTCTTTTTGTGGATATGACTTTTTCATCCTAGTCTTCTAAAATGGAGTAATTATTATAGTGTCTCCCAATATATATTAGTTTTTTTAATATTAAAATATGGATAGTCCACTTACATATTTGCTTAAATATTGTGATCATTTTTAATCACATTTATATTTTAATTTATAGTTACATTTTTGATTAATTTCAATATATTATGCAATTTCTATTATGCATAAATATATTTATCTAAATAAATTGATTATACTAATATTAAAAATTAAAGAAATTAAGAAATTTATCTAACTATAACATTCAAATTCAAAATAAGTTAACTCACGTATCTTGAGTCAATCTAATACAACAAACTTAGTAGTATAATTAGAGCGTAAATATTGCTGATAATTGTTAATCCGGTTTAATTATGGAATAGCCCATGCGGCGAACAATCATATCCGAAATGAACTCACTGTGGTATGAGAGTAGGCATTAGGTACCCTCTTGTAATTGTTACTTGGACGTAATGATTATCATTAATGTGTCCGATTGGAATAACATGTTGATACCATGGGGGCGGACTAGATCGGAGCAGTAAATGTGTCATGCTGCCTGCAATGCTTAGAACATGTAATATCACATTGTACTTTGAAGCCATAAGGACACCTATTTCAGACATACACATCCAATACTTAGGAGGTGCACATCTATCAATCTCAAAGAAATTCAATGAATTATAAGCATTTAACCATTCAACAATGCCAAACATTTTGACATATTCTGCTTTATAGGTTACCAACTCTTCTATCAAATTATGTCGAATAGTGAGCCATGCATCTTCGTGAAGACCGAGACAGACAGTTATTGCTCCAAATCCACAGTTTCCATCATTTCTTACATTGTGTACCTGCATAATGTAAGGATGAAGTATAACTAGAAATTGATGAATGAATGGATGAAAAGAGTATTGCTGGTCCATAGAGTAAGTGTGTCGTGCTGGTTTCGGAAACTGAGATTTATTAACCTCAACAAATCTTGCGGATGAACAACTATGTCTACTCGGTTTCTGTATTGGCTGAGCTGGTTTCTAAACTTGTATTTAAGTTGGCATTGGCATATCAACATGATTTTTTTCTGAAAAAATTATCCTTTTAAGGAAGGACGCCCACGAGTTGTAGCGTGAAAAGCTGGTTCACGAACCGAAGTTGTTGATGTCTTAGTGTGTTGTGTGCTAGGGTTTAGACAATATAACTTACAATTGTGACTTATCTTGCCCAAGAGGACAAATGAGAGTATATGTAGTAAGAGGGAGTCGTTGGATGATGTCAGCCCGGGAGGATATGTTTGCCTTTTGACCTAGGACACGTGTACGTGCCTGGTTGGCTCGTACAATAAAGTGAGGATTACTGTAAATGGATATCTTTGATTGGACTAGGACATGGGAAGCAGTCGAAAGTTGGTGCAACGTCGTACGCGCATGATAGGCGCCTGAGCCACCATTTAATGTGATAGTGACATGTCTGTCCTTGATGTCAGAGCAGGTATGGACCTTTGTCTTACTAGCCTTGACTTTAACTGGGAGTCTGATGATTTAACCGGGAGTCTTGTATGAGACCGCGGTCAATTATGGTCAACGCGGTCTTGGATGGATGCGGTCATAGGTAGTGGGGTCATAGGTAGTGCGGTCTTGATGATCACAATCTTAGAGGTGTCACGTCATACTTGACATTTGGACCAGATCAACCATAAGCCCGGTCTGAAAGGTCCGGGCTCATCAGTGGCCCCTAGCTTCGAGTGAGTAATCATTTATGGTCTGAGCGAGGAGCTATATATGAAGCTCGGTCTACGGTGTTCCTGCTTCACGGTGTTCCTGGATTTGGTAGAAGTTGGTGGAAGCTTTAGGATGCTTCCCTAATAAGCTTTGCGTGGGCCCTTTGACTGTCGAAGCGTCAGCGCGTGTCAGGTACGGAGGTAACGTCTCACGAATTCCAAAGGGCGCCATAAATGTCAACCGCCATTAAATTCAAAATTTTAAAGTTTCCGCCAGTTCATGATTCGAGAGAATATGGTTTGTGGGCTAATTAATACGGGTCGACCCGTATTGGTTGGCCTATAAATATCAAACACTTCTTCCCTTTTGCTCTTTTATCACCTTCCGAGCTTGAAACTGCATCTAGAGAGAGAAAATTTTACACAGCTTCCTAAAGCACTTTCCTCGTTCTTTCCTTCTTCGTAAGTGATTTAATCTTCTTTCCTTTTTCTTATCTCTTGCTCCCTTTGTCTAAGATGACTTATAGGATGGAGCGTCCCTTAGAGTTAGGAGATGACACCAACCCTGATACTTTCGCCGTCAACAAGAAGTCCGGTGGAATTTACAGGAAGGTTGCTACTTCTTGGGTTAAACTATCCCTTGAGGCCTTCAAGTATTTCTCACTCAGAAATGACTGGGGAAATTGGGTCCTACCCTAGTTGTGGGAAGCCAAGAATAGGATGTACTTGTCTGGAGACATGCTAATTTTAGGTGACCACCTTCATCTTGGAAATTTTGTGGTGGGGGTATTGAACATGCTTTCCCGCGAGCGTGACCTAGCAGACCGAGCTCAAGAGCTGGTGAGGAGTGGGAAAAAGTGAAGCTGATGGATGGAATCGAGGTGTTTGTGGCCCCTGATGCTGCAATTGAGCCCGAGGTTGACATGGACCTTCCCTTGACCGCGGACCCTTTGATTGTAGTTGAACCTGCTGCCCAGATAGAGGCCCAACCTAGAACGGTGGTGAATCTTGGAAGCAGTGATGATGAGCCCGCGGACATGGATGGGATGGAGGTTGGAGGAGTAGGGGAGTCCTCCTCGGAGTCAACTTCTGATCTCTTTGGCTCGTCTAGTAGCTCAGAGACAGAGGTTGATGACTGCAAAATTCTAGACCGCACGGTAGACACATCACAGCGGGCAGTTGAGATCGTGAATGCCTTTGCTGAAGGTCCTGAGGAGACCGCTGCTGGTCGTGTTAAGGGTCAGGTCAGTGCCTCCACTTCTGGTCGCGGTCAGAAGAAAAATAAAAGCGGACCCTGCAAAGCGGTGGAGGAGGAGCTATATACCACTTTTAATGTTGATCTCAACTCCTTCGTCTGCGGTCTGTAGGAGGTGGAGCATAAGGGGAAACTGCGGCCAGAGACCGTGGCTGATGTTCGCGGGGATAACAGAGCCTGCATCTTTTATGGTGCCCAATTTGATAGCGGACTTAGGCTCCCTCTAGATCCCTTCATAGTTCAATTCTTGGATTTTAACGGATACCTCCCTATGTACCTAACCCCAAACACTCTTCGAGCCCTTGTCTCTTTCATTGTAGTCTGTAGGGTTTTTGGCTATGAACCTTCTCTTTCTGGGCTTAATGCCTAATACTCAAGCCAAATAACCAACTACAATCTTGGCCTGGAAACCAAAAACAATTCTGCCCGTACCTTTTCTCCTCCAACCAATAAATTTGATCAATGGAACAAAAAGAATATTTTTGTGATCGAGAGCAGATTTGCGTGGAGCTTCCCTAGACCAGAAGGTGTGACCCTAATTAGGATTTCTGTCGGTTCTTACCCAAACCCGTCTAAATCGGAGAGCCTCCCAGTAGCAATTGCTAAATACTTAGCCCAGCTCATCACGGAGGGAGTTAGATCGGTTTTTGACGTGAGCGCGATAATAGACAGCGAACCCGTACTGATCTACGCATGTGTGGCACCTCAAAGGGAAGGTAGCTACCATGCCCCTATGGTTTTTATGGAGCCCCTACTCCGCGATCCGGACTGGAGAGTCCACGAGCTTTTTGACTTTAAGTCCAAGTGTAGGACCTGCATGATGGGCGCGGTCTGCGAGCCTCCAACTTGGATTGGTCTCTTGCTTCTGCCTTTTATGAACTGACTTTTGCACTTGTCTTTTTTCTACTTTTTCAATTTTCTGTTTTCGAACTGCGGTCTAATCATTTCCCATTCTTTAATGCAGATCTAGCAGATCCGACAATGGCCCCCAAGGTTTCTCAAGCTGAGTTGAAGGCGGCAAGGGTGCGCCAATTGGCCAAAGAAAATAAGGCAAGGCAGGAGGTTTTAAAGAAGACTGCAGCTCTGGGGTGGTTATGCCCGTTGCGAACATATCATCTGGGAGCCTTCTGGTCGCTGCTCGCGGAGTACCAAAAGCAAAGGACCTCCCTCCGAGGTCGTAAGCTAGCCGTGACCACAGTCCGGCTTCTGATCGCACATCAACTGCTCCATCTGATCGATCGAGGAAGCGGCCTCAATCAGATGATGAAGGTACTGGAAAGGACAAACAATAGAGGGTCCTGAAGTTACCACTGTTCCTATCCTGAGCTCTCCAAGTAGATCGAGCTCAATCTGTGCCAACACCTATCCTATAAAGATTATAGATGCTCGTGATGTGACGACCCCAACCCTAGGCACTCATTTTAAATATTTAATTATATGCTTTTAATATTTATGATATCTTTATGTGTTCAATTATGTCTTTAAATTCTTAAATTAAGAATAAATTGGGTGAAAAGTAAATTTAGGATCTTTTAAGAATTTATTGGACATTAAATAAAGAAACTTGAAGAAATAATAAAAATGGAAATATGATAAATAATGTAGGGAGGTTAAAATGAGTAGGATGAATTAAATGGTTAAAGGGTTAATTTTATTTAAAAAGGGGTGAAAGCCTCATTAGTTTTGATGGGGGGCCAATTTGAAGAAGTCCCCTCCTTCATTGCCATGTGTCCTCCCTCCATACCTCCTCTTACTCCCTTCCCCTCCCTTCTCCTTCATTCACCACATTCATCCTAGAGAAAACTAGAGAACCTCCATTGAAGCTCCCTCCATCCAAGCTTGAATCCAAGGCATTTCTTCACCAAAATCAAATCTAAGAGCACCTTTGGAGTTGGATCACCTAGAGGAATCCATCTAGCTAGAAAGATCAACCTTCCATTGCAAACCCTAAAGTGAGTTATTATGATTCCCTTCTCCTATGTGTTCATGAGTTCTTTGATTATTGTTCTTGGCTTAATGATGTTGATTTCTTGCTTGGAAACCTAAATGGGAGTTGATTGATTTGAAAATGAACATTGTTGAAGTTAGGGTTCAAGGAAGATCATTAGAAGGGTTTGAAATGGGTGGAATGGGTAGAGATAAATGATCTAGGATTACTTGGTTGTGAGTTTATATGTTTTGAATGGGACTTGGTAAGATGAGGGTGTTCTTGGGTGTTCTTGATCAAGCCATGGTAGAGGGAAAGAAGAACTAGGCTAAAAAGGGTTAAAAATCTGCAAAAGGGGCTGGAGGAGGCTTGGGCGGTCGCCCATGGGGGCTTGGGCGGCCGCCCATCATGGCAGGAGGTCCAAATTGCCTTGAAGTCCACTTGGGCGGTCACCCAAGTAGGTTAGGGCGGTCGCCCATGCTGGCAGAAACACAAAATTCCCTTGAAGTCCACTTGGGCGGTCGCCCAAGTGTAAGGGCGGTCGCCCAAGACCCTGAACCAAAATTTCTTAATTTAAACTAGGATCGTTTAGCAAGTTTGTTGGCCACTTATAAATTAAGACTCTCACTTGGTAATTGAACTTGAACCTTCATTTAGGTCTTGTATCCTTGTATATGGAATTTGTAGGGTAGGTTTATGATTCCTCATTTCCTTACTTGATGTTATATATATTGTTGTTGATATTGTTTAGTGTATTCATAAATTGTTACACTTTGATATTGTTGGGCATGAGTATATATTACCATGTGGCTATTGTTTATCCCTTTTGTGGATTTTATTCAAGTATCTATTATGTGCTTGATATGTGTGAGTCAGCTGACGTTGGGGGTATAACATAATACGGTCAATTATGGAAGTGTGACCTAATGTGATCGGATTATGTTATATTCGTGACCGTCCCTCCTGGCCACAGTTGGGGTTATAGCGTCTCGTATTGAGCCAAAAGCCTTACGAGTTGCTACTGTCTTATTTGGTTCCCCGAAAACGGGTCTTATATGACGTGAGTATTGCTTAAGCAAATTTCACCGTAAGATTGGAGTATTATATTACCCAATGTTGTACGACTACCGTTCGTACGGGAAAAGGTAAACCAAGGTAATGGAATGTGTTTATAGCTTTCCCAATGTGTTATGTGCGACTTGTTATATGTTGCATTTATTTGGCATATTGTTGCATCCATAATAGCTTGCTTTGAGATTTATTCTCACCCCTCTCCCTTTACTGTTTTAGATCCCGAGACAGCGGACCGGCCAAGTAAGGACGGAGAGGAGTTTGGAGAAATCTTTTGGGTGTTGTCGGGGTATGTTTAGGGTGACGTATAAAATTGTATTTTGGTAATTCCTTTCTTGGAGTTTGTAATTATAAACTTTAAACTCTACGTCATAACCTTAATCTTTTGTAACTAAACAGTTGACCGTTTTCAAAGTTAGTCATCTCCTCCTCCGATGTGGAGTTGAGTGGAGTTCTTTTGAAATGTTATGTTATTAATGGTTATGTTTGAAAGTCAAAGCAAAGTTTTAAAAGTTTTTGTGTATTTGGGTTAGTTTGAGGACGCTCCAACTCGGGACACGTGTAGGTTCCGGGTCGGGGTCCTCACACGTGAGGCTGCCTGGGGTTTGAGCAACGAGATCGGGGAGGTTCCTCCGGTTCAAGGTGTGGACCTATATTCTCGTAGAGGCCACAACTCTGTGGTGGGGTTTGGTCTTTTGAACAGGCTCTATTCTCCCGACTTCTACGAGAATGTAGGGGCCAAGCTGAACGCCTCTGCCTTGGCGGGAAACATTGGCTTAATGGCCACAGAGGTACTTGATGTTTTCTTTTATTCCTCCTTTTTTTTTCCTGACCGCTGACCGGGTTTCTTTCTCTTTCAGATGGCCAACAACGCCATGAGGATCCGTGAGATCACGGATGAGCAGGTTGCCTCCATTAGTGATAAGAACAAGACCTTAGGGAAGGCTTTGGAGGAGAAGGAGGCCTTGGTCGTGTCTTTGAAGGAGAAAGAGAGTGGCCTCAAACATTTCTGTGAAAAACACGATGAGGCACTCATATCTTTGGAGAGGGCCAAAGGCATGCGGGATGAATTCAACGGGAAGAAGGAGCAGGAGAAGCAAGCGGAGGAGTGTGCGAGCTAGCTGGATGCCGCCAAGAAACAAGTCTTGGATTTGGAGGCCCAGGTTGACAAATTATCTGAAGAGTTGCTTCCTCTGAAGCAGTTCCAGCTAGAGAAGGATGCCTAAATCGCTGCTGCCCGCAAGGAGGCTGTTGAAGAGTTTAAAAACTCCCAAGAATATAAGAACGAGATCTTGGCGGAGTGCTCTTCACTGTTTGATGCTGCCAACATGACACAGCTACGGAACTTTGCTGCCACGGGCAAGTTTACTATGGAACAATTGGCCATCATTGGTTCTTTGATTGCCACTCGATCTCGGGGAATGCCCGCGGCACGCACCGGTCCCTCTCGGCTCAAGAAGATATTGATAACCTTGACGCAAAGAAGATCCTCATCCCGCGCCTCCCGCTGCCGCTGGCCACCGCCCCCAAATTTCATCGATTAGCTTGATATACTGAGGTGGGGTGAGGAAAAGCTATCATTGGAAGCCGTTGCTCGCCTATTTCCCAATGGGACTGCGGTCATCGAGCTATTTTTATTGCGGTCAACTCCTACTCCTTCTGACTCCGCTCGACCTCCTACTCCAGATCCTGTCCCAGAGGTTTAGTCAACTCCGGAGTCTGCTCAACCCGAAGCATAGATATAGGATTTTCTTTTTGAACTTTTTGTTTTTTCTTTTATGTAATAGATTTAGGTTTTTGTAATTTCCCTTATCTATTAATGAAAGATCTTGTTCAATTCCATTCATGTCTAGCTCTCTTGAGTTTTGCACTTTATGAATACTTTGTTTATGAAAAAACTTGATCAATTTGTATTCTTGCTTTTCCTCTTTGAGTTTTTGTGACTCGTGAATGTTTTTACTTTACTCAATGTTTGGCCGTGGGCACTGCTGTGCCTTTGTTAGTTTTTAGGCCGCGTTATGAGTTTATAATTCCTTGTGAAAACCCATGAGTTTTGTATGGGAATTAGCCTTTTTCAATATGATCACAATTTGTTATGGCCTCTTAAACTTTGAGGTTTTGCCTCGGTATGTATACTGGTCTCTAACTGCACATCACTTTCGTCCATACTCACCTTAGTGACTTGCGCGGTCTAGACTCTTGAGTGTGTGGCGCTTTTCGAAAGAGCCAAGGCAAGCTTCTTTCATATAGGCATGCAGAATGTGGTCGTGAAGCTTAGTCCGCGCATCAGCAGGTTGTGACCGTGCTGGCTTCCGTATCCATGTTTATGGTTTACACGTTTTGGACTCTTTAAGTCTTGTCGCACTGTTGTAAGGGCTTAATTTAGGTCGTTTTAAATACGTGCATGCGGTCTGCAGCCAGTGAGGCTACTGCGCATCAGCGGGGCGTGACCGTATTGGCGTCCGTATCCGTTTCAAGGGATTTTACGCGTATGGACTCTTAGAATCTTGTGGCGCTTTTGTATGGGCTCAATTTTGGCCGTTTTATATATGGGCATACGGTCTGCGGCCAATAAGGCCACATCGCATCGCCAGGCGTGACCGTGCCGGCATCCGTTTCCATACTATCGATGGATTTCGTGCATGCCCCACGGGCATTCACTCCGTAATTCCAGAGCGAGCAAATCTTTTTCGTGCTTTTCGAGTTATAAAGCTATAAAAATTACATTATACTCTGTAACTTCTATCACCATTTTATAAACACTTGTTACAATTTTTTAGAAATAATATTTTCTAATATGATCGCTGTTCTAATCATTTTTGAGGTCTTTCCCCTCTCTTGTCCGCAATATGTAGGTCCCTTCTTTGATGATTTGAGTGACTTGATACGGTCCTTCCCATTTTAGGGAGAGCTTGTGGAAATCGGGTTGGATCCCTTGGACTTCTACATTTCGCAATATCCAATCTCCCACTAAGAAGCTTCTGTTGTTAACTCTTTTGTCGTGATGTTTTTTTGGCTTTCTGCTTGTTGTTAACCATTTTTTTCTCTAGCTTGTATCCTTTTTTCTTCGAGATCATCAAGATCGCACCTTCTGGTGGTCTCATTTTGTTTCTCGTCGAAGTGACTCTGTATGAAGGGAGGGCTACTTCCAATGGGGCTACGGCCTCTGATCCATAAGTGAGCGAGAAAGGAGTTTCACCTTTTGAATTTCTTATAGTGGTGTGCACTACCCATAACGCGGTCTGAAGCTCATCCAGCTATCGTCCTCCTCGTCCTTCTAAATTTTTCTTTAAGGCAGCAAGGACTAACTTGTTCGCGGCCTCAGTCTGTCTGTTTCCTTGAGAATAAGCTAATGCGGACTGGTGGTGTTGGATTTTCATTCTTTCACATTCAGCCGTGAATTTTGCTATGAACTGGGTGCCATTGTCCGAGACTATTACTCTTGGTATCCCAAATCGATACTAGATGTGATTGTGAACGAAGTTAATGACATTTTCTTCGGAGATGGTGACCAAGGCTTTGGCCTCTGTCCATTTTGTGAAATAATCAACGACCACCATCACATATTTGACGCCTCCTCTAACGGTTGGAAAGGGTCATATTAGATCGATTCCCCATGTATCAAACAACCACGTTGGTATGACCAACGTTTGCTCTGTTGATGGGAGTCGGGAGTCTAGGGATGTCCGCAAACCACTGGCATTTGTCACACTTCCTCACGTATTCCTCTACCCTTCCTTATGGTTGGCCAGTAGAATCCTTGAAACTTAATCTTGTATTAGAGTGTGTGGGATCCTGGATCACCGCCACAGACTCCTTCGTGGACCTCATATAGTAGATTGGTGACCATGTGGGTTTTCATGCATCTGAGTAGATGCTTGGTGAATGATCTTCTGTATAGCGCTCCTTCTATGACCGCGTATTTCGCAGACACCTTTTTTATGAGTCTAGCTCTTGCTTGATCCTCAGAGAGGGCTTCTTTTTCGATGTAATCCCTGATTTCATCTACCTAGTTCCTCTCTTGGTCCTCGATGTTGTTAGTCTGAATTTGATCTATGGCCGGTGCTTCCACAAATTCGATTTGGCAGTCCGCGTTTAGATCCTCGATTTCTTGATCGGTGATTCTGGAAAGGAGGTCTGCTTCCGCATTGACTTCTCTCATTATTTGGTTTAGCTAATAGTATTCAAAGCTTTTGAGAAGGGTTTTTGCTAGACCGCAGTACTTGGCTAAGATCGGGTTATTCATGTCATACTCCCCCTTTATTTGATTCACTATGAGCTGAGAGTCACTGTTTATTTCTAGACTTGGGACTCTCGTGTCTCTGGCTAGCTCCATGCCTGCTATGATTGCTTCATAATTGGCCTGATTGTTTGATGCTTCAAACTTGAATCTCAAGGTTCTTACAAAATTTTCCCCGCATGGTGTGATCATATGCCCGCACCATTCATTAACTTGCTCGCAGATCCGTCAACGAATAGAGTCCATATTTCTTGTGGCCGCTCTTTGGTTGGAGCTATTTCTGGCTCTGGACTTTCTTGGGCTTCCTGGGGTTCTATCCTCTTTCTTTTTCCCAGCTCGATGTTCGCAAGTTTGATTGATGTTTCTGCCACAAAGTCGGCTAAAGCTTGCTCTTTGATGGTCCTTCTTGGAGAGTAGAGAATAGGTGATCTGGAACTCAGTGAGTTCTATAGACCACGCTAACATTCTTCCTGAGGACTCTAGTTTATGCAAGACTTTTTTAAGTGGTGCTTCTTTGAATACAGTGAGGGTGTGCAGAAAAATAAGCTCGAAATTTTCGAGCAGCTACAAGCAAGGCATAAGCTAACTTCTCTATATTAAGATAACGAGCCTCTACGGCGGACAACGCCTTTAATACATAGTACACTGGTTTTTGGGAGTTTTCTTCCTCCCTTACAAGAACATCGGCTACTACAGGTTAGTGGCCGCTAAAAATAGAAAAAGTTTTTCCCCAGCACCGGGTTGCTGAGGAGAGGGGGCTGCCCGAGGTATTTCTTGACTTCTTCAAAAGCCAGATCGCATTCCTCGTTCCATGCGAACTCGTTGGCCTTCTTTCTCCCTTTGAGAGTTTTGAAGAAGGGGAGGCATTTCTCTGCAGATCGCGAGATGAAGCGGCCAAGTGCTGTGATGCGCCCATTTAACTTTTGCACATCTTTCACGCATGTAGGTGGTTTCATGTTTAAGAGCGCTTGAATTTTTTTAGGGTTTGCCTCGATTCCGAGCTGATTGACCATGAACCCTAGAATCTTGCCTGCTTTTACCCTAAAGGCACATTTGAGGGGGTTAAGCTTCCTGTTGTTGCAACGCAAGTTGGAGAAATTTTCTGCCACGTTGACCTCGTAGTAATTCTCCTTTGTCTTTATGACCATATCATCAATGTAGGCCTTAAGATTTTTGCCTATCTGGTCCTTAAAGACAATGTTGACCATTCTCTGGTAGGTGGCTCCTGTGTTTTTCAGCCTAAAGGGCATCATTGTGTAGCAGTATGTTTTACCCGCGACGATGAAGGTTACGAAGACAAAATCTTCAGGAGCCATCTTGATCTGATGGTAACCAGAGTATGCATCGATAAAACTCAAAACCCTGTGACCGGCTATAGAGTCCACCAAGCGGTCAATTCGAGCAAGAGGGAAACAATCATTGGGACAAGCCTTGTTGAGGTCTGTGAAGTCAACACACATCCTCCATTTTTCATTTGGCTTTTTTGCCATTACGACATTTGCTAGCCACTTGGGATATGATATTTCTTTTATTATCCCAGCTTTAAACAGCTTTTCCACCTCTTCCATAATTGCGATCTTCTTTTTCGGAGAAAAGTATCTTGATTTCTGGTGGATGCGTTTGAAGGAGGAGCTATCGTTGAGCTTATGGACGATCACGTCCTCACTGATTCCTTACATATCCTCCACCCTCCAAGCAAACACATCGCAGTTCTTTCTGAGAAACACGATCAAGATTTTTCTTTTTTTGGGATGAATTTCCAGACCGACCTTAACATTTTTCTCGGGGTAGTGGATGTTGATTACCACTTCCTCGAGCTCGTCGTTAAGCCGGAGATCGCTTATCTTGCGGCTGTGGAGGGAGTCAATGATGATTGTTGGTGGGGTAAAACTTGCTCCTGGGAGAGCGGACACGGAGTAAATCATTTCTCGGTCTATGTCCCTCAGATTCCCTATCAACATACCCTCCAAGAATCGCAGCCATTCTTTTTGCCTTCTTGCTCTTTTTCAGCTCTATCTTGGTGGAGTAGAAGGAGAGCATACCCACGAACTCGGGCTGCAGGCATTTGCCTTTGCTTCCTCACCCACTTACGAGCATGAGGCTTGACTTTTTAGCTTTCTCTTTTCCTCCAACGTTCTAAGGAATCTCTCGGGCTGGTTTTTGATGACCGCCACTCCGCAGAAGTAATGAATTTTACCCTTTGATGGGGGACAAACGCAACAATTCATAATGCGGCATGAGCAGTGATGCCGAGTATGTCATTGTATAGGGATTGTATGTCTATGACCATGAAGGTGACCTTGACAGTTTTTTGCAGGAGCTTTTTCCCCTATTGTCACCTCGAAGTCTATTGTCCCCTTTATGTGGATGGTGTGATTAGTGAACCCCACGAGCAGACCGGCATAAGGAGTAAGATGGGCTACAGACATTTTCATTTCTACCGGCATGTGCTAGTAGAGAATGTCTCTGGCCGTGCCGGTGTCGATAAGGACTGCTAATGTTTTCCCGAGAGATCCTCATCTTGATAGTAAGAGGTTGGGTGGAATGGAAGACAGTGGAAGCCAGCTCGCTTCTCTTGAATCCTATCTCTTGCTCTTCTTCCGAAGCCAATGGAGGAATCAAGAAAACCTTCTCCAAGGTCTTAATCTGATGGGAGAGCTGGGTGTTGGAGGGAAGTTTATATTGTAGGTCCCTTGCTCGTCCTCATCATTATTATCTCACTCTCCTCTCAAGGCCGCGTTGAGGTCGAGCCCTATTAGTGTTAACGTTGTTGTTCTTATCAACCTTCACCCACTTGGTTAGCTCGCCATTATTGATCTTATGCTGAATGATCATTTTCAGCTGGAAGCAATCCTCAGTACTGTGATCGTGATCATTGTGATAGTCACATAACCTAGTTTTGTTCCTCTCACTCGGTCTTCTGCCCATTGTAGGAGGAGGAGGAACTTCCATAGCTTTTAAGATCGTTGCCCGTGAAGCGGTCAGAGGAGTGTACTCCGTTTCGTCCGCCAACCTTCTGAATTTTTCAGTGTTGCAGTTTCTATTCTTCCCCTGTCCGTGACCGCGACTGGTTCCTTGGCCGACCTCTTTAATATGCTCGATCCTTTCTTTGGCCGGCCTGCGGGCAGCTATTTCAGCGGGCTCTTCTGCTAAGGCAATAGAAGAGGCTCTTTCGTACATCTCCTCCACATTCTTTGGCCTGTCCGAGACAAAGTTCATTTTCAAGAAACTGGAGGTCAGACCGCCCTCAAAGCAGAGTTGAATATCGCTCTCGAACAGGTCCACGATCGGCTCGGACATTTTCCTGAATCGAGTGATGTATGACTTGGTGTTTCCCCCACGGACTGCTTAATTCTTATTAAGTCCGTCTTTGGCCTCACGGGCTTACCTGCCCCATCAAAGGAGTTTAAAAAGCTAGTTCGGAACTGGTCATAGCTTATAAGAGATTTTGGCTTAAGGGCCGACATCCATGACAAGGCCTTGCCCGTAAAGGAGGCAGCTAAGGCCTTGCACATTACGGCCTCATTCGAAGAAAATAGGGTCATCTGCCCTTCGAACCTCCCCATATGGCATTTCGCGTTCGTGGAGCCATCATAAGGCTCTATTTGGGGAGGTTTCCTTCTCTGGATGGGTGCGTGGGCAATCTTGTCCGCAAAGGCATCCATAGTGTGGCCACATTTAGTGGAGCCTTGTTGGTGGGTTTCCCGCATCTGGTGCATGAACTTGATGAAGTCAGGGTTCATGCTATCCATTTTTGGCTTTTTGGAGGGAGAAATCACGGCCTTCCCTTTGGTTTTAGCTGTAGGTTATGCTTTGGATTTCTCGGGGAGAGTGGTAGATTCTGCTCCCTCTCCTTCTCATCCTCTTCCTCCTCGTGATCACGGTCAGCGAGGGTTGGTTCAAACTTTTTTGTCCCTCTATCTGGACGAGCTAGAAATTTTGTCCGTACTCATTGGGTAAACCTTTGAGAGCCTTCTTGGGGGGGGGGCACCACCATTGGCCTCCAACTCTACCAGCTCGAGCTGGGCATCATTTATGGCTATGGCCTCATCCACTAACCTAGCCTTCTCAGTTAGAGCTTGATTTCTCTTAAGTATCAACTCAGGAGTGATAGAAGAGGTGGGGTTTTTTGGACTTTAGGTTTGGGGGCTTTTTCTCTACCGGCAACTTCAAGCTTCTCCCTCAGGCCCGACCCTGCTATAAGGCGAGTGAGGCGACCGCCTAGGGCCCCCGAAAAAATTGGGGTATTTGGGGGGCCAAAATTTTGGTGTTTATTGTATATATATAAAACAATCCAATTTTTTCAAAAAGAGCACGTTGTTCCGACGGTAGATGCGTTCCCCTAAAATCCGCACTCTTAAGGGCGCCCATGTTCGAACCTCGGTGGAAACAAGAGGATTTTTATTTCTCTCTTTTCTTTTTCTGTTAACAGATTTTGATTCTCTCTTTCCTTTTTCTTCCTGTTCCCTTTAAAGTTAATTAGTTAAGTTTGGGAATCCTCCATTAAATAATTTCTCTCTTTCCTTTTTAAATAATTAGTACTCCCTTCCTTCTCAATTAATGTTCATTTGAAAAAAAAAATGTCTCAATAATTGTAGCTTTTTCAAAATCTTAGTCCCTAAAGTAAATTTTTACTTTTTTTTTACACCAGTCAAAATATTATTGCAAAATTAAGTGTTTAGAATACTTGTAACCGCACTGTATCCTCCTGTTGAGAAAAATATTAAAGGGCCTAGACCAAATATTTGGCCTAGGGCCCCAAATTTTACAGGACCGGCCCTGTTCTCCCTAAGGTGTCTTTGAGAATGAGTTAGAGAACCTTGATTGACAGAACAGCTATCCAACCTATTAAAGGCTGAGGTGTTTGGTTTGACAGGATTTGGTTGGGATGGAGAAGTTTGGTTGTTACGTGGAGGAGTAAGGTAACCAACATTTTGAAGAGCAGCGCCAGTCATTGTCAAAGGAGAAAAAGCTAAAAGTTGTTTTTTGGGAGTGAGTGTTTGGAAAGTGTTTGTTTCGAAAAAGATACAAGATTACACAAGAAAAACAAAAGCGTTTCCTGGCATCGGAACCACTGATGACGCCACAACTTTTGGGGTCTCACTATGTAGTAATATCTGACTTGTATGATATGATTGTACCTATAACACAACAAAGACAAGAATCACCGTTAAAGATCAAGCCGGGGTTGATTCCGCCAGTGCCCTCTGCATGAAGTAAAACCTTTGAGGGTTTAATAACTGAGAATAAGACTTTGAATGTCTTAGTGTGTTGTGTGCTAGGGTTTAAACAATATGACTTACAATTGTAACTTACATTGGCCAAGAGAACAAATGGAGTATATGTAGTAAGAGGGAGCCGTTGGATGATGTCAGCCCAGCCCTGGAGGAGATGTTTGCCTTTTGATCTAGGACACGAGTACGCGCCTGGTTGGCTCGTACAATAAATTGAGGAATTTTTGATTGGATGAGGACATGGGAAGCAGGCGACAGTTGATGCGGCGCATTACGCGCATGATAGGCGCCTGAGCCACCATTTAATTTGATAGTGACAGTGCCCGTCCGTACGTCGATGTGCAGGTACGGATCTTTGTATTACTAGCTTTGATTTTAACCGGGAGTCTGGTATAATACCGCGGTCAATTATAGTCAACGCGGTCTTGGATTTATGTGGTCATAGGTAGTGCGGTCTTGATGATCACATTGTTGGTGATCGCAGTTTTAGAGGTGGCACGTCATACTTTGCATTTGTAACAGATCAAGCATAAGG
The DNA here is from genome assembly GCA_022495995.1 of Adenophora triphylla var. japonica. Taxonomy (NCBI): domain Eukaryota; kingdom Viridiplantae; phylum Streptophyta; class Magnoliopsida; order Asterales; family Campanulaceae; genus Adenophora; species Adenophora triphylla. The sequence goes on from JAFEMH010003950.1 coordinate 65,923, forward strand.
CCGGTTTGAAAGGTACGGACTCATCAAAAAGAAAAATATCAAACTACTTAATCTTATCTAGCAGGTAGATGACAACCTTTCATCTCTATCGAGCAACAAATTTACTAACTTTAATATTCAATTATAGCAAAGCAGCAACAAATTTGCTAACTTTAATATTCAATTATAGCAAAGCAGTTGCTCGATAGAAACAGAAGGTTGCCGAGTGAGAGTGGGTACAATAACCAGCTCTAACTTCGTCATAGTTACTGACTCTTTCTCAGCATATCTTCAATTAAACGTCCCAAGGCGGCATAGGAGGATCCACCATTCATCACCGCCTTTCTGCTCTTCTCACTCACCTCCTTCACCCTCTTCCTCACCGGGTTTTCATCCTCCATCAACCACTTTACACCTCTCTTAATCTCATTTGCCATCACCAACTCTTCACTATAAAGACTGGTATCCAATCTCAACTCAACCGCCAATCCCAATTCACAAACAAGCTGAAAAGCATTTATCTGCTGCTCCGCGTACAATGGCCAAGTGGCAATCGGAACACCATACCACAAACTCTCCAAGATCGAGTTCCAACCACAGTGAGATACAAACCCTCCGATTGCCGGCCGGGTGGGCTAGAATCTCAACTTGTGGGGCCCACCCGCACACCATTCCCCTCTTCTGTGTCCGATTCAAGAACCCTTCTGGCAGTACCTCTTGGATGTTTGTGTACTCGCTTGGCATCACAAACTTATCCTTTGGTGGGGGCTTACGTACGGACCAAAGGAACCGTTCACCACTGGCCTCGAGTGCCATGGCTATCTGCTCAAGCTGTGGCGCACCAAAACTTCCTACACTTCCAAAACAGAGGAATACTACTGATGATGGCGGCTGATCTTCAAGCCATGCCATGATCTCATCGGACAAAGGCCCGGGCCTGGATGAATGTTTTTGACCATTCAGATCAAGCAGTGGTCCCACCGCGTAAACAGGTGGTTTTACTTTTATGGAGTTAATAGCATGAACTTCAAGCTCCGAAAATGTATTTACGATAATGCCATTGGTTTCATTAAACTTTTTGCTATGACTAAGAAAGGATGTATAACCATCCTTATTGAATACAAACGACGGCAAGAGCTTTGTCGGAACTGGATTCACATAGCTTGGTACTACTGACTTGGGGTCTAACATACCAAATTCAGCTCCAACTTGGTTATGGCGATCTGGTAAGTACAACATAAGACCAAGAAAACCTGCACCCGACGTAAAGAAAAGGTACGAAGGAATTCCAGTTTTCTTGGCTATATCAATCATGGAACTGCAAAAAAGATCAACAACTAACCCAGTGAGTTTAACTGAGTCATCTGCCAGAAACTCAGTCCTTATAACATGCTCAATCTGCGGTTTATGGTTTTCAATGAAGACGGAGAAGAAATTCTCTGGGGAAGTTACTGAAGAAGGTGGCTCAGCGGGAGGAATATGGATGCATTTTATTCGGGGATCTGATGTAAAAAATTGTTGTGCTTTTGGATCGTTTGCAGGGGCAAAGGGTGGAAGGATAACAAGAACTGTAATTGACAGCATTTTATCGGTACTAAGTAAACGCTTTGCGAACTCTATTGTTGATACAAGGTGACCGATGCCTGGTGAAGGTATAAACACAAGCTCAAGCTTTGTCATGGCTTAGTAATTGGTCTTCTTCAGACTTGTCTGTGTGTATATTTCTCTCTTTCTTTCTCTCTCTCTCTCTCTCTCTCACACACAAACACACGTACACATATATATACACACAGATACATACATGTTTGTACAAATAGTTTTGGAACTGCAGGAGATTGACAGGAACTGAAACAGACCCTTAGCAGAAAACGATGAAATGTATTTGTTGCTCTTGTTATCAAGCTACTGATTGTCTATATATAAATGTATGGATCTGGTATTCCAGAAGGACGGCTACGGCTATCTCCACTAAATACCAAAGATTTGCAGTCTGGAAATGAAATAATGAGGTTTCCAGGGTTCTATGCACAATTTTTTTTATTAAAATAATGTGGAAAGAACCTAGATATACTAAACTACTATTGTTAATTGTGAAAAGTTATTAATAGTTTCCGTTTTCTTTTTTGTAGATATGACTTTTTCATCCTAGTCTTCTAATGTAATAATTATAGTGTCTCCCAATATATATATATTAGTTTTTTTAATATTAAAATATGGATAGTCCACTTACATATTTACTTAAATATTGTGATCATTTTTAATCACATTTATATTTTAATTTATAGTTATATTTTTGATTAATTTCAATATATTATGCAATTTATATTATGCATAAATATATTTATCTAAATAAATTGATTATACTAATATTAAAAATTAAAGAAATTAATAAATTTATCTAACTATAACATTCAAATTCAAAATAAGTTAACTCACGTATCTTGAGTCAATCTAATTCAACAAACTTAGTAATATAATTAGAGCACAAATATTGCTGATAATTGTTAATCCGGTTTAATTATGGAATAGCCCATGCAGCTGAACAATCATATCTGAAATGAACTCACTGTGGCATGAGAGTAGGCATTAGGTACCCTCTTGTAATTGTTACTTGGACGTATTGATTATCATTAATGTGTCCGATTGGAATAACATGTTGATACCATGGGGGCGAATTAGATCGGAGCAGTAAATGCGTCATGCTGCCTGTAATGCTTAGAACATGTAATATCACATTGTACTTTGAAGTCATAAGGACACCTATTTCAGACATACTCATCCAATGCTTAGGAGGTGCACATCTATCCATCTTAAAGAAATTCAATGAATTATAAACATTTAGACATATTCTGCTTTATAGGCTACCAACTCTTCTATCAAATTATATCGAATAGTGGGCCATGCATCTTCGTGAAGATCGAGACAGACAGTTATTGCTCGAAATCCACAGTTTCCATTATTTCTTACATCGTGTACCTGCATAATGTAAGGACGAAGTATAGCCGAAAATTGATGAATGAATGGATGAAAAGAGTATTGTTGGTCCATAGAGTAAGTGTGTCATGCTGGTTTCGAAAACTAAGATTTATTAACCTCAACAAATCTTGTGGATGAACAACTATGTCTACTCGGTTTCTGTATTGGCTGAGCTGGTTTCTGAACTTGTATTTAAGTTGGCATTGACATATCAACATGATTTTTTTCTGAAAAAATTATCCTTTTAAGGAAGGACGCCCACGAGTTGTAGCGTGAAAAGCTGGTTCACGAACCGAAGTTGTTGATGGCGCAATTATCTCCCTCAACTTTCTAAGAAAACTGAATTTAGCGTGAAAAGCTGGTTCACGAACAAAAGTTGTAGCTCAACTTCAGAACCAAAATCATCATCTTCTATAGATGTGCACGGTAATAAGTCAAGCTTCCTTCAAAACTTATTGATTGAATCAAGTAGGATTGGGCGACCTTTATTGAAATATATTAGTTGTTCATGTGCATATGGCAGCCCATGACTTGTACGCAACTGACAACCACAATTATCAGAGTAAAATTCAAAATATTTAGACCACTCAAATTCCTTGAATATTGTTTCAAGAGCATAAATTGAAATGAAACCACGCGATTCTCGGAATACTGAGACCATGACAGGAGATGACCATAAACAAATAAAATAGTGGCCTCTTATTGTTCCTAACCAGTTGGATTCTTCTTTCCTTAACATCTCAATAACACGTTTGTAACTGCCCTATAATAGCCTTGAGCCTACTGCCATGAGTTTTGTCAGGTACTTGTGCTTCAATTTCGCCACCGGGTAATTTCCTACAACAATAAATAGGAGTATAACCGTCAGACCTTCACTAAGCGAGGAAGAAGATACTGCAACAGACGGAAAGCCAGGCTACCAATCAACCTAATAGGATGCAGTCATACATTGTGTTTAAAAGCCTATAAAACATACTGAGATACAGCATCACACTTTTGCTTATAACTCTGATCCATTCCATAACTATAAGATTAACACTTTGTGAGTGTCTACAATTACAGTCATAGTGGTAGATAGACACATACTGACCACATGTTTGAACATAGATTCACACCATAGCCACCCCACCTGTGAAAAGAAAATTGAGCGCATTAATCTCTGACTGGCACGAACCTGTAAAATTCAATAAAATTCCCAATGGCTTAAAGTGAAAGAGAAGGGGTTAGGAAAAGGATTTGTTAACCAAAAAAGGGAGAAATCTCAATGAAAAAAAATTAACTACTCTGTAGGATGGAACAGAACTTGGTGGAGCTATGAATAAGAGGCATGCATAGATGGCAACGTTGCAAAATAGTATATTCATTACTAAGCATGGGGAAATAGGGACAAACATCATACATTGCTTCATTTCCAGGCTTGATAGATTCGAACTGATTGGAGATTGGCATCAATGATTTGCCTGTTGGAAAATTAGATAGTTGGTAAGAAGGAATGGGAGTTTTGTTCATTTTTCCTCTAATAGGAAGAAACTTGTCTATTAAAAAGATGGGCTCACATTTACCCTTTTAAATTGAGTCGAAATTTTAGAAGTGATCTTCTAAAGCCATACAAAACACTCATCATATACAACCAATTCCCATGTTGCTAGGCACACTGCTTACACCATATACATATGAGATTGACAAATTTGGACATAAATATCTATCTGAGTTCATGCCTTCGCACCGGCACTTTTGGCCAAAGCTTATGAGCTGCAGGGTCACTAAAATGAATGTTTAAAAAGAATAAAATTTGGTCTTTGAAATTGTCTTTGGCTTAGCAAAGTGAGACGAAACTCACAAATTGAGACGAAACTCACAAGTGTTGCTATTAGTGTCGACATCACTAACCACAACACACATCAATTCAAAAATTAAAACTAGAGATAATTAAATGCAGCGGAATTAAATAAAGAAACACAAGAGAATAGATTTTTATCAAGTTATATATATAAATAAATATATAACTTGATAGGTGTCAGGAGGGCAAGACCTTTCAATATATAATGATTTAAATACAAGGTCAAAAAAGCTCCCTAATGATATTCTATCAAAAGCTTAGTGGAACAACTATTCTAGAACACTCTCTTCACAATCACAACCTATCTAACACTCAGCAACTCTCGAAATATGAATGTTATATATGACCACTCACTGGTGTTGATTGGATCAGAAGCTCAAAGAATGGTTCTTGGGTAAATGTGTACGTTCTTGACGAATCCATTCTTGTTGAACCCACTGCAAATGTTGCAAAGGGCAAATAAGGAGCAACATTAGAAACATGTTGATAATTTTGATAATATTGCTTGCCTTATACTTGCCACCATGGTTGAAGGCTCTTATGAAGAACCTTGAACGCATGGAAGTTACTTTTGTTTTAGCACAACGCAAAAGGAAATGTTCCAAATGCAAACTAGGCAAAAGATATATGTTGTGGTGAAGGCTCTTAATGCATGAGTTGCAACAAGGAGCAATCCGCAATAGTGTTAATGGTTAACACAAGAAAGGGGTTCAAAAGGAAGGAAAAGTAGGTAAAGCAAAAGTTGCTAAACCTAGGACAAAAGTTGTCAAAGCCGAAGAGGCTAAACCCAAAGTGTCTCAAAAGGATGCAGTTTGCTATCATTGCAATAAGATTGTCATTGGAAGCAAAGTTGCAAGGCTTATTAGGAAGGCCTAAAAGGTGAAGAGGGGCAATATGATTGCTACTACTTCAAGTATCTATATGATAGATATTTTCCTTTCGACTTCTTGTTCTTGGGTATATGATATCGGTTATGGATCCCACATTTGTTCAAATGTGCATGGAATAAAGAATAGAAAGCTACTCAAAGAAGGTAAATTAAACCTATGCGTGTGAATAAAGCAAGAGTTGCTACATTAACCATAGGGACTTATGAAGTCACTTTACCTTGTGAAGTAGTACTTGTTTTGAACAAGTATGACTACGTTCCGGATTTGAGTAGGACTATTATTTCCGTTTCTTAAATGGATGATGAAGGATATAATTTTCTTATTGAAAATAAGAAGTTTTATATTTATTCAATGATATGCCTTATTCTATTGCATATGTCATTGAATGATCTTCATATCCTTGACGCAAAGAAACAAAATAATATTGAAGATATCTAAAATATAAATGGGAATTCTGAACCGAACAATATGAATAACGCGTTCATATGGCATTGCCAGTTTGGTCAAATAAATAAGAAACATATATCTAAACTCCATTAACATGGACTTTTAGACTCATATGACCATGAATCATTTGAGAAATGTGGATCTTATTTATTGGGATTATTGACCAAACCACCCTACACTAAGAGTAGTGGGAGGGCTAGTGACTTATTGGTTATTATACATGAGATGTATATGGACTGTTAAGTAGCATTGCTAGGGGAAGATTTTGGTATTTCATCACATTTCACTAATGACTTATCTAGATATGACTATGTCTATCTGATGAAGTCCAAAGGTGAATCGTTGAAATGTTTCGAACATTTCAAGATGAAGTACAAAACAAACTTGGCAAAACTATTAAGTACTTCGATTAGATTGAGGTGATGATACTTGAGCCAAGAGTTTGACAATCATCTCAAAACTGTGAAACTGTTTCAAAAGTTGACTCAACACGGAACACCACTATGAATGATGTGTTTGAAAGGAGGAATTGAATCTTGTTAGACATGGTTCGTTCGATGATGTGTCAAGTTGACTTTCCTAATTCCTTTTGAGGATATGCATTAGAAATAATGTGGTTACACTGAATCGAGTCCCTACTAAGTCGGTTTCTAAGGCCCCACATGAGATGTGGTATGGAAGAAAACTTAGTTTGTCTTTCATGAAGATTGGGGTTGCGAATCTTATGTAAAGAGACTTGTCTCTTATAAGTCAGCACCAAATCTGACGAGGTTATTTTCGGAAATTAATCTTACAACCAAAAGAGAACAAAACGTTTGTTGCTCTATATGATTTGTTTCTTGAGAAATAGTTTCTCAATAAAGAATCTAGTGGGAGTAAAATTAATCTTGAAAGAAGTTCAAGAACCCGAAAATAATATGAAACCAAGAGTAGAGACGGAACCAAGTTCACAAGAAATTGTGAAACCGGTTCAAGATGCACAAGTCCATCGTAGATCGGATAGGTTGCGATCCGAACTCAAGAAATATTGATTTCTCGTATCGAAAAGTAATGAAGTGGAACTCATTGAGAATGATGATCATACTTCCTATCTTGAGGCGATGTCCACTCCTAATTTGAATAAATGGTTAGGAACCATGGAGTCCGAATTGCAATCCATGTTTGATGATCAAGTTTGGAACTTGATTGGGCTACCTGAAGGTGTAAAAACTAAAGGGATGCAAGTAGGTCTTCAAAGACCGACATGGATGGGAAGGTGTATACTTTCATGACTAAGGATTGTAGCAAAGGGATTTAGGTGAATTCATAGTGTTAACTATGCTGAAACCTTTTCGCCAGTTACAATGTCGAAGTCTATTAGAATTTCAAATTGCCATGATCGCATATTATGACTATGTGATATGACAAATGGATGTCAAACGAATTTCTTAAGGATGTGTATAGTACACAACCCGAGAGTTTTGTCGATCCAAGAAAATCTAATAAAGTATGCATGTTGCAAAGATCCATGAGATGGGTTGAAGCAAGCTTCAAGGAATTGGAATCTTCGTTTTTGATGAATTGGTCAAAGAGTTTGACTTCATCAAAGAACAAAGATGAATCTTGTGTATGCATTAAATTCAGTGGGAGCGTAGTATTATTTCTATTGTTTTATTACAATGATATCTTACTCATTGGGAAAATGAAGTTCCGACACTTAAGACTGTCAAGTCTTGGTCAAGGAAAGGTTTCTCAATGAAAGATATGGGTAAAGTCGCTTACATCCTTGGCATCAAGATCTATAGAGATAGATCTAGAAGGATAAATTGGTTTGAGTCAAAGTATTCACATTGACAAGGTTCTTAAAAGAGTCTAAGAAGAGTAGCTTGTCAATGGGTCATGGTATTTCTCTTAGCAATACTCATTATCTTATGACAACTGATGAGAAAAAGGGGAATGGATGAAGTTCTATATGCTTCGGCATTTGGATCTGGCATGTATGCCATGACTTATACTAGACCCGACGTCTCATATGCTTTGAGCATGATGAGTCGATACCAATTTGATCCTGTTGAGAACCATTGGATGGTAGTCAAGATGATCCTTAAGTACTTAAGAAGAACTAAGGATACGTTCTTGGTATTTGAAAGGTTGGAAGATAGTCTTGTTGTAAATGTTACATAGATGCTAGCTTCCAAACTGACAAAGTTGATTTAAGATCGCAATTAGGATTTGTGTTTATGCTTATTAGAGGTACGGTTTTGTTGGAATAATTCCAAGCAGAAAATCGTAGCCAATTCTACGACTGAGGCCAAATTTTAGCAACATATGATGTAGCTAAAAGAAGGCAGTTTGGATCAAAAGTTCGTTTAGTATTTTGCAAATGTTTCAAGTATCACTAATCGATGAAACTTTTATTATGACAATAGTGGTGCCACTTGTACAAACAATGGAACCAAGGTCACAACAGCGATCCAAACACTATCTTAGACGTTCTTCGAGGAATTCATAAAGAATGAGAAGACGTTAAAATATACAAAGTATCAACCGATGATGACATAAGGGATTCACTAACAAAGACCCTCGCACAAGTAAAAGCATGGTGGGCATGTTAGATCCATGAGTATTCGATACATAAATGGAGCCTAGTGCAAGTGGGAGATTGTTGGTGAAATGCCCTAGGCTTTAGTTATGTTTAACTGAAAACCGTTATGTATCATCTTTATCGTTTAAGTTTATTATTTGATTATTATATATTTTGCATATTTATTGTAATAATCTTCGTCCCTGATTATTAAGAGAATAATTACTATAATTGTCAATGGATAATCATATGATGATTATATGCATAGAGATGCACATTGAAATTATGGGTACTTGTTAGAGAACAAGTGACTGGACTTGACCCGTATGAGATTTATGTCATGGTCAAATGTCATAATTAAATCTCATATGGTCACTTCATTTAGTCCCTAGACCTGAGATTATCATGACCTTACATATGATGAAAGTCATGTTTGATTTTAATCAAACGATATCTTAACACGATATTTATAAAGGCTAATTTTGGCATGATCGGATTCATGATGGGAAGGATGATAAGTCAAGATGGAATTTGTCCCTCGAAAGAGAGATGTGTTGCTTGGGTCCCTCAATGAGTGATAATGATGAAAGCGTGTGGCCACACCCCAATATGATTGGACTATCATTATACTCAAAGATCGAGAAAGCATTGAACAAATACAAGTTGACGTGGACCATGACTTGTGTTCAATATAACATCGTGAGACAAAGGGAGAAATGGAAGTGTACCATTGGAAATGTGAACTCTTACGTTATATTATTTGGGTAGACATAATGGCTTGCTAGAGTTCGCTTATGTCTTATGAGGGTCGATATGATCGAGCTCATTACCAACATAATATAATCATATTGGTTCACACACATCTAGAATGAATTGGTTAAACCAAAGGAAGAATGATTGAGAGTTCCTGATAAGACATGCTTTGGCGCGCGACAAAACAGGCCATTGGATGGTTGTAGTCGTGCGACACTAAATGTCTAAGGCGGTTTGACAGACTTTCCTAATACGATTAGGAAACTAATACCTATACTAATGTAGTATAAATATTAGAGTCTGTAAACCCTAATTAGTCTAGCCGAATTTTCTCAAGAAAATCATAACAAAAGTTCTCTCAATATTCTTCCTAAGGTTTAAGGATCTGGCAATCCTCAAGAACCGTTCTTGGTTCATTCTTACGTGTGGATAAAACAATAGAGGGTCTTCGCTCGTTTGATGATCAAGGCCTAGAGTTCAAGCAATATGAAGGTTCAAAGGTTTTGAAGATCAAAGTTTGTGATTCAAAATCACACCGATAAATTGTTCGATAGCTCAAGACCGGAAAGCAATAAAGGTTGGTAAATTCTATCTCATAGGAATTCAATTTAATCGTATAGAATGAATCTTAGGGGTTGGGTTTTGTGTTAATTTGATGCTTTATTCCGCTGCGCATGGACCCATAAAACCCAACAGGAAGGACAAAACTTACAACTGAAACTGAACCTGCTGCAGAAGGCTTGTTGTGTCGCGTGACACAAGACCTGATGGATCAATTGTGTCGCGTGACACTACAAGACACTTTGCAGAGGTTTTACAAATCAAGCACAGAATTGACATAGATCTATCCAATCACTTCAAATGAGTGTGGATATTGAAGATCCACACTCTGTTTGGAATGATAATCCAACTAGTTGAAACAACTTACAACTGAAGGATCATCCCTCCAGATGGGCACGAAGTGTCGCGTGACACAGGACTCCTTATGTCCAATTGTGTCGCGTGACACATGTTTACCATCTACAGGAACCTTACAAATGAGAAACAGATTCAACATAAACCAATTTAGATCAAGTAATTACGACAAAACAACTCAAGATAGCACAAATCAATAATAGATCGATCAAAGGAATGTGGATATGGGAGATCCACACTCCCTTGATGAACAAACAATGAAATATGATCCAATCAAGCCATGAATACCAATTATACCAAACCAAGCAATTTAAACAGAGAGATGGCAGTTGCCACTTGATAATCAGAGGCGGATGGAGCCTGATTATCAAGTGGAGGGATGGGAATTGCAATGAAGCAAGTAAATGAGAGAAAGAGGGATAGAGGGAATCGTTACCCTTGTATATCCACCACCAATACACCAAGTTAGGTGTATTGGTCTTCAATTCATCTTCTGGACGTGGGATTGAGTACAGATGGGGTACTAGTCCTCAGATCTTCAAGTGGTGTTGGTTGTATGAAGGTAAGTGGGTGGTTTATGTATGAGGGATGAAGGAATTGGAAGGGAATTGGTATGTGTTGGTGTAGGAGGAGGAGAGAGATTGGATTCTGTTGTAATTTCTGCAGAGTGACGTTGTGGAGTGGAAAAGGGATCTCAAAATGAGAGGCAGAGGGTCTTATTTATAGCTCTTATTGGTGGTCATGTTGTGTCGCACGACTTCATGCATCCACTTTCCATGCTTCGATTTGTCGCACGACTTAAGCAAGCAATAACTGTTTTTGGCGCCAAATGCTGCTTCTGGAACATTCTGAATTGATTCCTGAAAAGTCCAAAGCAGTTAATTCCCTGTAGGTCCTTTAGCACGAGCAAAGTACCAAAAGGTACTTCCTTCGCGAGAAACTTATGAAATATTTTCGGAAGTCTCGGAATAGACCGGGAATTTACCAAAATGCCCCTTAATGCAATTTTATCATATTAAAATGCACCTAAAAGGTTCGCGAATTGGATTGGCGTACTTACAGGTGGTTTGGTCATTTTACACAATAAACAAGATTCACATACCTCAAATAATTCATAATCATATGAGTCTAAAAGTCCATGTTAATGGAGTTTAGATATACGTTTCTCATTTATATGACCAAGCCGGCAATTCCATATGAACGTGTTGCTCACATCATTCAATTAGATTTCTTATTTATATTATAGATATCTTCAATATTATTTTGTTTCTCAACATCAAGGATATAAAGGCCATTAAATGAATCTGCAATACAATAAAGCATATCATTTAAGTATATTGAAAATTTCTTATTCTCAATAAGAAAACTATATCCTTTATCATCCATATAAGAAATGGAAATAATACTCCTACTCAAATCTGAAACGTAGTAACACTTGTTCAAAACAAGTACTAGTCCACTAGGTAAAGTAACTTCATAAGTTCCTACGACTAATGCAGCAACTCTTGCTCCATTCCCCACACGTAGGTCCATTTTACCTTCTTTGAGTAGCTTTCTATTCTTTAGATCATGCACATTTAGACAAATGTGGGATCCAATTCGGTATCCAATACCCATGAACAAGAAGTAGAAAGAAAAATATCTATCATATAGATACCTGAAGTAGTAGCAATAATATTGCCCTTCTTCACTTTTTAGGCCTTCCTTATAAGCCTTGCAACTTTGCTTCCAATGATCAATCTCATTGCAATGGTAGCAAACTGCATCCTTTTGAGACACTTTGGGTTTAGCCTCTTCGGCATTGGCAACTTTTGCCCTAGGTTTAATAACCTTTGCTTTACCTACTTTGTCTTACCTTTTGAACCCCTTTCTTGTGTTAACCATTAACACAACATACCTCTCTTGCCTAGCCTGCACTTGGAACATTTTCTTTGTGCGTTGTGCTAGGTCAAAAGCAGTTACCATGTGTTCAAGGTCCTTCATAAGAGCCTTACACATGGTGGCAATTATAAGGCAAGCAATATCATTAGAATCATCAACATGTTTCTTATGTTACTCCTTATCTGCCCTTGCAATATTTGCAGCGGGTTTGGCAGGAATGGGTTCGTCAAGAACGTACAATTTGCCTAAGAACAATTCTTAAGCTTCTAATCCAATCAGAATAGTCTGTATCGTTCTTTTCGAGTTTGTCCTTCTCAAGGATGGATCACAATTTATTTTGTAATGCCATTTCTACAATAAGATATACATACAATATGAACACATATAAGTATCAATTCATTTACCATCTAAGAGACAAATAATGTATTTCAAAAATACTCTCACTAAATTATACACCTTCAAATACAAGCATGTATCATATAATTATAATGGGCTAAGATCCATATTTCACTTGATTTTGGTTTAACTAAGTCAATGCCCGAAATCAAGCTATTTAGGTAGATAACATCAATCATATCATTTATGACTCTTAGATCTTTTATGAGATTCTAGACATCTTATGTCAACACATGTTTTAATCTCATCTATGCCTTGGGTCAAATCTCATTTGAAAGCACCAATTAAGTTTAACCTTTTTCAAACGTATGAGACACAGAATGATGCACCTAACTGAGACAAAACTACATCAATAGTTATCTCATCTTGACTCATATTAAGATATAATGATGCACCCAACTGAGTCAAAACTACATCAAAATACTCGAATATTTCACAAGTGTTCTAATCAAGTGGTGGCATAAAACTTAAACATTTAAGAAGGTTTTTCTATATATCAACAAACATCGCATGGTTGTATATGAAACTTATGTGTACATCATCATGAACATGGGATTTCACATAATATCCTACTTTAGGATCATCCAAATAATCATGTAATAAATAACAATTATCAATTACATAATTATCCGATTCTCAAAACTTAAGGATTCAAGTAATCATGTTAATCGAATTAAATATGAACATCAAATCCTAAACAAACAATTTGTTTCAATTTGAGAATTTACTAATCTTTGTTAATCAAATTAACTAGATCAATAACCCATGTAGAAGATTAATTACATCAATCATCTATTAATCATAATCGTGTTATATCTCATATAATTGTTTCACAAAACAACACACATAAAATCATCAATCTATATCATCTAGCATGTTAAAGCATATAATCCAATTATATCTAGCATGCCAATTTAACCTAATCATGATTAAACCTGGCTCTGATACCACTATTGGGTTTTGGGGTAACATACGCAGCGAAAGACTTGGTATAAAATCAAAACCCTAGCCATAAATCTTTCTAATATGAATAGATTAAACATATGAATATAGATTTACCAACCTTGTTGTGTGTTTGTCTTTCGGATACGATTTGTAATTCAGATTTGAATCAAAGTCGAAACCTTGATCTTCTTCCTTGTTCTTCCTGGGTGATGAATCAACGGTTGTAGATCTACAAGCTTTAGGTGATATCTCAATCACCCTCTATCGGTAATTCACACTCGAACGAACCAAGATCTTGTATCTTGTTGGATTGCTAGATGATCCAATTGTTGAAACGATTTTCAACAATCAATGGCTAATATGGAATTGAATCTGGGGAGTTTTTATCTTTGATTCATAATCAAAATCAAGGAATTAGTGTTTCATAAATCCTAATTTTCGTGTGTCTTGGCTGAGGCAAAAGGATTATATTTATACTTTATAAATATCCCTAACAAATAGGGAGAAACCCTAATCCTAGCCAAAATCCTATTGTTGTCAGCCGCTATGCACGGCCGTGCAGATTATAACGCACGGCTGTGCAAACCCAATTTGCACGGGCGCTCTGATTATAATGCACAGCCGCTCCAATCCTTCTTGCACGGTCAAGTCACCAAAACTGCACGGTCGTGCAACACTTGCACGGGCGTGCCTTTTGGCTTGCACGGCCGTGCAACAGCCCAGATTCCTGTTTTCCATATTTGAGCCAATTTTCAATCCATTCTTTGTGTGTGACCCTATATGAATTATATTTATGTTGGTAGTGAGTTGAAACATCAATCCTCACAAGACATAAGTGGTCTCTAGCAAGCCATTATGTCCACCCAATTAAATATAACATCAAAGCTTAATTTCTCGATAGATTATTGTCACAATCCCTTTGTCTTACGATGTCATATTGAACATAAGTCATGATCCATGTCAACTTATATTGTTCAATGCTTTCTCGACTCTGGATATGTTGATAATCCAAGTGCATTTGATCTCTATCAAATCTCTTGAGTACGGCCGTACAATTCATCAACACTATTCATCGAGGGGCCCAAGCAAACATCTCTCTTTACGAGGGACAAATCCCATCTTGACTTATCATTCTTCCCTACATGAATCCAATCGTGCCAACATAGCCCTTATTGCTATCCTATTAATGATAGTGTTAGACTACATCAAACATAACCTTCATCGTGTGGAAGACGATGATAATCTCAGGTACAAAGGATTCTAATGACACGACTATCATGAGATTTAATCATGACATATATGACCATAGACCATGTCATAAATCTTATAGATGGGTCGGTCCAGTACCTTATTCCCTAACAAGTACCCATAAGTGTAATGTGCATCCTCATGCATATAATCATCTCTATGATTATCCATTACCAACTTATACTAGTTATTAACAATAACTAGGGACACAGATTATTATAATAAGCATGTAAAAAACATATAATAATCTAAATAAAAATTCTCTATTGTAAATGGTAAAGACGATTAAATAACAGTATTGATTATCAGTCATAATAATCATCAGCCTAGGACATAACACCAACATAATGTGTGTGCCAAGTTATATATAGATAAGTAAGAACACCTAAATATTCAAACAAACTTAATTTAATTTTCTGAATATTAACTTATAAATATATAAATATAAAGGCAAAATTGCAAATGAAAAACACATTTAGTCCTTCAATGATAAAATGATTTCATATTTTAAATATAATAAATATTTTACTCAAAAAAAAAAGAATATTTAATAAGTATTTTGCTAAAAAAAAATAGTCATTTGGTTTTAAAAAAAAATACATGGTCGGAATTTCGTCAAATATAAATATTAATTTTAAGAGTACCTAAAAAGTTAAGCAATATTGCTTCGAGTTGTGTAGAATTAGACATGTATACTTTTTCAGTTTCAAATTCAACCAGTCTGCTTCATGTTTTATAGAATAAATTCCAATATTCCTGTGATTTTATTGTTGGCATGCATTTCTTCAAAATACTTCTATTGATGTGTCATCAACAAAGTAATCATTTGGCTTCCGAAAATACATTGTTGCATGCGTTCATCAGAGCCAACTCTCTATCTGTAACGATAACACATGGAGCAGTACATTCATCCAGTGTCAATTTAAGGCAGTTTAAAGCCTATAGTTGAATTCTTTTTCTTCATGGATAAAGACAAACACTATGCAAATTGTTTTATGTTTTAACTTTCTGGTTATCTTTTTTCAAAATTAAAAAATGAAATTTGTTGTCTTCTTTCAAAAAATATGGTTATCTTAGAATTAAAAATCATAATATTTGATTTCTTTATTATTTTTTGAAATTAAAAAAAAAAATTCTAAAAAAAATCATAGGTTTTAACTTTCTTAGTTATCATTGTTCTTTAAAAAAACAACTTTCTGAATTATATTTGTTTGGACTAATTTATATTATTTAAATATTTTATATTTTGTAATAATTTTTATAATATTCTTTAGTACTTGAACTCATTTATTTATTTTAATATTTTAAGTTTATAATTTCATCTATATGATATTTGATGAGTTGTTGATTTACTGGTGGAATTTAAATACTTTTTTAGATGAGATTTTTTTGTTGATTAACTCATATAATTTAGTTTGAATATTATGCAATTTTAAATATGTTTTAAGTTTTAACTTTCTGTGTATCTTTTTTCAAAATAAAAAAATAAACTTTGTTGTCTTCTTTCAAAAACAAATATGGTTATCATAACAAAATATCATAATATTTGATTTCTTTATTATTTTTCGAAATTAAAAATATTTTTTTCTAAAAAAAAATTCATAGGTTTTATCTTTATTAGTTATCATTGTTTTAAAAAAGATAACTTTATGAATTATCTTTGTTTGGATTGATTTATATTATTTAAATATTTTAGATTCTGTTTCATCTGTTGATTTACTTGTGGTTGTTGGTTGACGTAGGGTGTGAAAGAAATGCAATTAGCCAAATTTCAAATAGTGCTAACATTTGTTGTTTTTTTATGGACTTTTCGCGGAGATTGTGTAATTTAAAGGAAAAATGGGAATGACACAAAAAAAGACCACACAATTGTAAATAAAATTATTGAACCATCAAAGTTATTGTAAATAAAAAAAAATTAACCATCAAATTAATAATTTAAGTTGCAGTTGTATTTTTGACCAAAATCAAATTGACCAAAATCCTATATCGAGCGAAACTGAAGAAGAAAATTAAATAAAGTGACAAATATTTTACCTTGTCGGTCGCAAATATGCATATAATTAACATTGACATTCAATTCATCTTAATTTATATCACGTTAAGTTTTGTTTGCGTAAATGTCATACTCCTAAATAAACACATGTAAACATATACTCCCTCCGTCCCGGCGAAAGAGCCACAAAATTTGTCCGACACGCAAAATAAGAAATGTGATGTAGGAAAGAGAAAAAGTTTAAATGTTGTGAGTATGAAAAATTAAATAGGAGAGAGAATGAGTGGGAGGTGATGTAAGAAAGAGAATGTTGTGAGTGTAAAAGTAAAGTAGGAGAGAGAATGAGTGGAGAGAATAGTGATTTAAGGTTTCCTTTTTGGGAAAATGGCTTTTTAAATGGGACGCCCAAAAAGGAAATAAATGGCTCTTTCGCTGGGACGGAGGGAGTACAATATAAGAACAAATTTGAAATTAATATAATAACTTTTAAGAGAGTATAAGTTAAAAATGAACCACTCATCACTTGACTCTAGTTGATTTTCTCTCCAACCATCCATTTTGAAATTAAGTTTTTCTATTTTGCAATTTTTTGTCTATAGAAATACATGTTGATATATTGATAGGAAAAAATCTCACATGAAAAATCTGAAGAAAAGTAATGAAGTACAATATATATATACCGAATTAATTTGTACAACAATATTTTTTAGGATTAAAATCACATTAATTTCTATGTAATTAATTTTACTTTGAAAATTGTTTTTGACACATTATTTATTAGTCAAACTAATAGTCCAAAATGATCTTCTTTTTCAAGATAATAAGTGTTGGTAAGTGGTAATAAAGGTTAGGCTAGGCTTCTATGGACATCATCGAAAATGTGGAAAAAAAACCTCCAGAATCGAAAAAGAACATTAATTATAAAATTTGACCTCAAAAATCAATTTTTTTTAATGGGTTAATTACAATTTAGGGCCTGAAGTCTTGTATGAGGTCCCCAAAAGGGGCCTGACTTTTTTTTTTTTGGCGATTTAGGGCCTATACTTACAATTTCTTATCAAATAAGGGCTTATTGACGATTTCGTTAACACTTAACGTCAATAAGCCCTTATTTGATAAGAAATTGTAAGTATAGGCCCCAAATCGCTAAAAAAAAAGTCAGGCCCCATTTGAAAACCTCATACAAGACTTCAGGCCCTAAATTGTAATTAACCCATAAATTTAACTTTCTACCTTTTTTAAATTTTCATTAAATCCCTTAAAAGAAATATTAAATTCAATAAAATAAATAAAAACATAAAATTATATATAACTTCAATATTTTATTTAAAAAAGGCTTCTAAATTGCAATTTGCCCTTTAAAAATTAACACAATAATGCATTTATATATATATATATATATATATATATATATATATATATATATATATATATATATATATATATAGATATATATTTAATGGGCATAGATAAATTTGGGGCCCTTCAAAATTTGGGGCCCTGTGCAAAGGAACCTAATGTTCCATGTCTGAGCCGGCCCTGAAAGTCACCACCCCACCAACATATACCCGCCACCAGATTTAACACATCACCAAAATCAATCAAAACAGCAAGAAATGTGATTTCAATTTTGACCAAGATTTTGATAGCTACCGACGAGGAGTTTGTTTCGCCCGATTTTATCTATGCCCATTAAATATATATATATATATATATATATATATATATATATATATATATATATATATATATATATATATATAACATATTATTGTGTTAATTTTTTAAAGGGCAAATTGCAATTTAGAACCCTTTTTTAAATAAAATATTGAAGTTACATATAATTTTATGTTAATTTTCTAAATATTAAGGACCCCATATTCTCATTTCGCACAGGGCCTCTGTACTTAATGAGACGGGCCGGTGACTTTATGTTGATGGTGGTGAAGGGTGAGGTGTTGTTGTACATTAAATTCAAGGATAAAAATTGGGCATAATAATATTGTGCATTTAATTCATGTACCATATTTTTTCATTTATATTAAAAAAAAAAGGGAAAATAATACAATAATTTTAGTTGGGATGTTTGAAGATTAACAAAAAACTGTAAACTGCGATGAACAATAGTGTTTAACAAAAAAATTATTATATTTAGTTAAATTAGGTAAAAATAATTTACATATGCCTTTTTAAATATAGTTAAATTGGGATGTTAATTTCTTTTTATTATTATTGAGTAAAAATATTTTTATTTATTTTATTGAATTTAATATTTTTTTTAAGGGATTTAATGAAAATTTAAAAAAGGTAGAAAGTTAAATTTATGGGTTAATTACAATTTAGGGCCTAAAGTCTTGTATTAGGTTCCCAAATGGGGCCTGACTTTTTTTTTTTTAGCGATTTAGGGCCTATACTTATAATTTCTTATCAAATAAGGGCTTATTGACGTTAAGTGTTAACGGAAATCGTCAATAAGCCCTTATTTGATGAGAAATTGTAAGTATAGGCCCTAAATCGCAAAAAAAAAAAAGTCAGGCCCCTTTTGGGAACCTCATACAAGACTTCAGGCCCTAAATTGCAATTAACCCTTTTTTAATTATATTGACTTTTAGCATTAATGGATCTCCCTAATCAAGAAAACATTGTGCCAATAGAAAAATACCTTTGATCACTTGAATTATTTGGGTATAAATTGTTGAACTAGCGTGGATAATTTATACATCGACCATTATTGTGAAGAATAGATTAAATTGATGACCCAGCGGAAATTAAAATGATCTAGGTTATATTGTTTTTATGATTTAAATGAATTTCTTGATTGTTTGTATTGACCTATCGAAACATATAAATAAGAAGGAAATATTAGGGTTGCAATCTGAATATCCAACATATCAACCCTTAATTTTGTGAATAAACCCTTAAATGAGATTAATTCCATTTAATCCCTTTAAAATATATACTATAGTATATTAAAGTAGGCGAAAATGAACATGGGTGTGACACCTCATCAAGAAATGGGATTATCTTGCATTCTAGGAAGCCACATCATCCTAGCTATTGATGTGCCGAAGCTTTTCAAATTTTGACTCTTAGTTGACTATATTAGACAATAATATTAGGTATGGTAAGAGATGATGATAAATAATTATTAGTAATTATCTATAATGAATTTGTACCATTATTAAGTAACTAATAATAGCTAATAAGAATAGATGTTTTTATTAGGTATGCAAATAGAAGTACTCTATAGAAAATATGATAGGTATAAGAAATACTTATATAGAGAACAATATTCTTTAACAATATGTTAATACCTAATAGATATATACTCTTATATATATAATAGAAGTATAGACTAGGTAGGCTATGCATTTTAAAACGCTAATTAATTGATACATTATCAACTTTTCGGCTTCTTATGTATTGATTATCCTAATTCAACTTTTCATATATAAAAATGCATTATTTTATTTTCGGAATACATATATTTTTGCTTGAAAATATGATAATAATTAAAAAAAATTATTTTAGTAATCCAAAAGGCAAAAAGATGTTTAAAGTTTTTATTTAAAAACACTAATAAATTTATACATTATCAACTTTTCGCCTTCTTATGTATTGATTATCCTAATTCAACTTTTTATATACAAAAATGCATTATTTTATTTTTGGAATACATATAATTTTGCTTGAAAATATGACAATAATTAAAGAAATTTATTTTAGTAATCTAAAAGGCAAGTTCCATTGAATCTCTTGAAGGAAGATGAGTAGGTGAGGAGTGAGGTGATTTATTGCCCATTCCATGACTTTCACGTAATGATTTATGACCATGTTCATCAAATCATCACTTGGAGTTATTTTCCTCCATATCCACATCTTTTTTTCTCTCATTTTCTTCATTATTGCCGCCACCATTCGCCGAAATTTTTTGTTACCACGACATGCCAAGGTTAGTAAAAGACCCATATTAGGTGTTCTTTTGTATTGTTTTTTTTTATTATTATTATGTATAATTAATTTAATTAATTTTATTTTATTTGTGATTTTGATCTCATGATTTTATGTTAAATTGGTTTTGAGTGATCTCTTGATTATGATTTTCAAGATTATTTTTTATTGATTTTAACTTATTGTTTATGTGATTTTTAGATTACTAATTTGTTTTTTACTAAATAGCATTTTATTTCAAATTTTGAACAATATAGAACTTGATTTACTTAAGAACTCATTTGTTTTCTTTGAAATTTAACCTTTTCTTTTGATTTTCATTTTCCTAATATTTTTTCTTTTGAGCCAAAACATCTTAACTCAAATAGAAACTCTATTTGAAATTCTTTACATTTCTTTCATCTTTTTATTAGATTTTTTTCATATTTCTTTTTAATTTTTTTATTTTTTTCATTGGTTTTAGATTTTGTTTACATTTTAGTAAGTTTTTATATTTATTTTGAATTTATAATTGCTCTTTTGTCCATTTTTTTTGCAATTCTGTGAAGAACTACTATTTTTTTTTTCTCACTTATTTTTGTATATTTAAAAGTAAGTTTTCATATATTTTCTATTCTATTTGTTGGTTTTGCTTATTTTGGTTACAATTTTGAATAACTATATTTATTTCTTTGGTTTTAATTTTAATTTTACTATATTTTGAATATATATTTTCTTTTATTTATAATTTTGTTTTTATTTTAATTAAATTTTTATAATTATCTTGATTCTATTTATTGGATCTATCTATTTTTATTAAGATTAGTTAAATTTATTTTATTTTTCTTTTTAATTTTTTTTTATTGAAATTTTGTGAAGATCTATAATTTCTTACTTTTTGTTTAGTCATTCATTTAACTTTTTTATATTTAATAGAAAATTTTCATATACATTTTTATTCTATTTATGGTTTTACTTCTTTTGATTATAAATTGTTAAGAGCTTTAATTTTTTATTAGCTTTTTATTTTCTATTTGTTATTTCCTTAACAAGATTTTTCACAATTTTTCATTTTTTTTGTTGTCTTTATCTATTTTTATATCAATTTATGAAAAATGTATTTTTCTTTAATTTTCCTTTCTTAAATTAGTAATATTTATATTTATTTTTCATGAAGAAATGTTTATTTCCTTTCTTAAATTAGTAATATTTATATTTATTTTTCATGAAGAAATGTTTATTTTTTAATTTCTTTTAGTTTTTGTATTGTTAGAAAGTTTTTGTATTTGTTTTAATTTTATTTATTGTTTTTTTTTTCTATTTTATTGCGATTTGTGAAAATCTATACTTTTTATTTTCTATAAATTTTTTGTTATTTACTTAGTTTATTTATTTAATTGTAAGTGTTCATATTTGTTTTGATATAATTGTTCCTTTTACTTGATTATGATTTTGATTAGTTTTTCTTTCTTTTTGTTTGTTTGTTTTTTATTGTTATTTCTTTTAGTTTTCTTTATATGACTACTCAATGAATCTAATATTTGTTTTGATATAATTGTTCCTTTTACTTATTTAATTTTAAGTGTTCACATTTGTTTATTTATTTAATTGTAAGTGTTCATAGTTGTTTTTTATCTATCTATTTTTATTGAAATTTTGAAGGAAATAAATTATTTTTTTCTTTTTTGTTTTAATAGTAAGTTTTCATTTTTTTTTTCTCTTTGTTGTTTTGCCTATTTGAATTACGATTTGTGAAGAACTATAATTTTTTTTTTGCTTTAAATTTTTGATTTGTCAATTTTAGTTTTTATTTATTTTGCATTGACTCTTCATATTTGTTTTATTATTTTATTGATTTGTCTATTTTAATTATGATTTATAAAAATGTGTAGTATTTTTAAATTACAATTTTGTATTATTTGATATTTTTTAAGATTCTTAATATAATTGTTTTATGCAAATAATGTTCTTCATTTTGATTATTTTTAAGTTTATTTTTGTATTTTTGTATTATGTTTTTATTCAGACAAAATATTGATTTCTTATTTATATGTAATTTAAGTTAGCCAAAAACTTACAAAAAACGCGTTTTTTGTTAAGCTTAACAAAAAACGTGTTTTTCAACCGCGGTTCAATTTAGCGGACGGTTCTTACGCTTTTCCGGTCCGGTTCAATTTCTCGCGGCGTATTTGATTTTTGATTTCCACATTTGTGCCTTTCAATTCGATTTTTCCTACTTTCATCATCTCTGAGCTGTTGCGGCGTATCAGTTTCCACCGAGTTTCATCATCTCCGAGCTATTTTCATTCGTCATTTTACTTGTTATTCGACATTATGACCGATCAATCCAAAGAAAGGAGGAGCAAGAAGCGTAACGAAGGTATAATTTTACTTGTTTTTAGTCATATTGTTCTTCGATTTCAAATCAGTTGCTCTATTGAAACCCTAAATATAAGCAAATGTTGTCTCTACTGAAACCATAAATATAAGCAAAACATAAGAAAATGTTGGCTCTATTGAAACCCTAAATATTGCACATAGAAACCGTCAGACCGTCACATTTATTTGAACTTGCACTTGCACTATCGAAACAGCTTGCACGTTCACATTTAATTGCAAAAACAAGCAAATGTTGGCACTATAGATAAAACCGGCTCTTTGAAATCGTAACACGGGCACTTTCAAACCTTAAGAATGGCACTTTGAAACCATAAAACGGGCACTTAAAAACCATAATTACGGCACTTTGAAATCACAAACCGGTCTTTGAAATCATAAAACCGGCACTTAAAAACCATAATTCTCGGGTACTTTGAAATCATAAACCGGCACCGATGTAATGTTTTTTGATATGTTGGCATTATAGATAAAACTTGCTCTTTGAAACCATAACCCGGCACTTTCAATCCTTAAGACGGGCACTTTGAAACCATAAAACGGGCACTTAGAAATTATAAATCTGGCACTTTGAAATTATAAAACCGGCACCGATGTTATGTTTTTTGATATTTATTTTCGCTCCATCAAAGCGTAAAAGAGTTTTTGGATGATGATGATTTTGATATCACTATTAAGAGGCCTAAAGGGGGTGATAAATTTGAGCATTCGTGTACTCCCAAAAGACTCGTTGAGCTCCGTTTAACTCCGCAGCGTAAGAGAGATGTTAGGGCTATTGGATTTGGATCTCTCGTTGAATCTTGATGTTAAGATATTGCCGCTTAGGCTTGTTCGTTTCTTGTTGAAAGATTTGAACCAATCACAAGGATACAACAAATCAATTCATCGTATAAATATGTTATTACAAAGATCGGATGTCTATGATATATTTTGTCTACCTAGGAATGTTGCAAAGTATAAGGTAAATCAATCATCCAAAGACAAATATGGAATTGAGAAATCGATATTTTGAGGAATTTGGGCGTACTCAAGATGGTCTTCCCGCCTATAAACTTTTGGAACGCATTTCGAGTTACATCAAGGTGGGGATGAATTTAAACGCTTGTTTGTGCTGTTTGTTGTTGGTATTTTTCTTGCCCCAAGAGTTACAAAAACAATTGATGTGTCACCGCTAAGTATTGTAGAAGACGTTTCACGTATAAGCAAGTTTGATTGGTGTCAATATGTTTTGGACAAATTATGTCGTGGTGTAAATAGGTTTAAGACTCAAAAAAGAATTCAAAAATTGTAGTGGATGTGTTATGGTGTTGGTGATTGCTTACCTTCAAAGATTTCCATTTCAAGGGGTGAATGAATCAATCTGTTCTCCCTTTGATTAAACATTGGAATGCTAAAAAAATCAAAGAGAGGATTGATTCCGAATCGAAAGTTGGTCGGGGAATTTAATTTTTTATGGAAAGAATGTTTATCCTATAAGTAGGGGTGGCGACGATTTTGTGGAGGAAGTACCCAGTGAGTTTGTGGAGGAAGAATGTATTCCGTTAAGGATTGAAAGTGCTTCAAAGGAAAGAATTGCAGAGGGAAGCAATGTAAGTATTGTCACTATTTATTACTTAAACTGGTTCTTTGAATTTCTTATGATGGCACTATTGATTACTAAAACTGGCACAATGAATAATATCTACTGGCACTTAAAATACACACACTATTTTTCATTCTTACTATTTTTCATTGATATAGGATGTTAAGGAGTCATGGGATATATTGAGGAAGGACCTTGATAATGCTGTCCATGCTCACATTGAAAGACTGAAATCTATCAAGAAAGAGAAGGAAAGAAATGCAGCTGAAGAGATTGGGGATGAGAAAGAGACTGAGGGGAATTGGGAGGCGGAGGGGGAGGGGGAGGGGGAGGAAGTAGAAGATGATATTTTTGATGATGATTATTTTTATGAGATTGACAATATTATTTCAGGGTTTGTGAAGACAACAAAAGCTGACATGGGTAAGAAAAGGAAAGGTCCAATTCCATCATTTGACCTTGATTTATCTCAGGTATCTAGTGAGGAGAGAAGAGAACATTCATAGCGTAGAAAATGACGAGGAAGTTAATGAGATTTTTCAGAGACATATGATGATGATGAACAAAATAGAGCTCTTGATAACATTATTGCGAATATAAATGAGAGCAAACTTTATGAGTTGTTATGAGATGTTGAATGTAGGGTGCACAAGGGACCGTGGGGAAGCTAATGAGGAATTTGTATACTGTTTCTCGGTTTATGATCAACAATGCCGATTTGTTGCGACCGATGTTGAAGCCGAGAAAGGAGGCCGTTGACATGTGCATGTCTACACACTTTTCAAAGAATCGAAAGAGTAAGCTATAAATTTATGAATACCCAAACAATGGCACCTTTTATGAATGTATACACTTGTATGTAAAAGCATTTACTAATTTATTTTTCTTTTACAAAGACTTGTGATCCTATTTACTCGGTGTTCCATAGCTTATCGGTTGAAGATATTTTGAGCATGGATGAAGACAAGGAAGTAACTTCAAATACCATCGAGAGTTGGGCTATTCTTCTTAATAAGATGGAGCAAAAGTCCGGTAGAATGAAGAAGTTTATGTTTGGGCTTAGTCATTCTCGTAAGTTCTTTATCTATTATGCTAATACATTCAATAATTATATTATCTATGATTATTTGTTAATTAAATTATATTTGTGTGCATTTTTAAATTTGATGTTATTAATGTGTTATACTGTGCCGCTTGGATTCAACGTACAACGAAGACATCTCAAGATGTTGTATCATCACCGGGCAAGAAATCACCGATAGTTTAGAACAATGGATTGATGTTAATTTTAATGATGCCGAGATACCCGATTTGAGTGAAGTTAAATTGGTAAGCATTGTCATTTTATACATACATGTACTTGAACCGGTACTTTCAAACTCGATATTCGCACTTATTTTCTTGCAGCTTCTTTTTGCCGTATGTCATAGAGGTGACAACAAGAGTGGCCATTACACACTTTTGTTGTCAATACCGAGAGTCAATCATTTCAAAGATCTTGACAACTTGCCAATGAATGATTGGAAGAGACAGAATGTGCCAAAACTTGCTCATAGCATGGTAATCTTATTTATTGAATTGTTTTTTGTTTTTTTTTTTTTTTTGTTATTTTTTTTACCAAAACTTTCATATTAATTTTGTCGTTTTTTTTTTTTCGTTGCAAAGCAAGCACCCTTCAAAAAGTTCTTAAATCACATAAATCATCCAAGTGCTGCAGATGTATTGAAGTTTCAGTTTGAGCATATGCAAGTTGAATGGATTATGAAAGAAAATGATAATGCTAATAGTGACTGTGGAGTATATGTAATGGCTGAAATGAGGCAATTTAACGGCGCAATTTACTCATGCCCTGAGTTGTGTGATAACTCGTCAAGGGTGCGTATGAGGGCTGAGATTCTAGCAAGTCTACTTCTCTGTGATATTAATGCTGAACGTGATCATTTAGTGAAGCAGTTAGGGTTGTTTACAAGAGAGAAAAGAGAAGCCGTGAAGAAGATTGATGAAGAAGAAGAAAATAAAAGGGTAGAAGAAGAAAAAAAAAGAAAGCAGAAGAAAAGAAAAGGAAAGAAGAAGAAAAAAAAAGAAAGATTTAGAAAAGAAGAAAAAATTAGATGATGAAATGAGGGTTGCGAAGAAGTATCAGACTAGGAAAGCAACAACAAAACAATGAATTGGTGTTTTGTATCTGAATTGTTTATATTTGAATTATTGTTTTTTTATGAGTGAATTAGTGTTGTTTTTTAATATTTTTATTGATGCAAAATCACAATGCCATGGAACAGCTCAAACAATTCAATGAATTCAATGCACTTACCATTACAGATAAAACTTGCTCTTTGAAACCATAACACGGGCACTTTCAAACCTTAAGAATGGCACTTTGAAACCATAAAACTGTCACTTTCAAACCTTAAGAATGGCACTTTGAAACCTTAAAACTGGCACTTTCAAACTTTAAGAATGGCACTTTGAAACCATAAAACTGGCTCTTTGAAATCATAAACCGGCACCGATGTAATGTTTTTTGATATGTTTGCAATATAGGTAAAACTTGCTCTTTGAAACCATAACACGGGCACTTTCAAACCTTAAGACGGGCACTTTGAAACCATAAAGCTGGCATTTACCATAAAGACAAACCGAAACTCCAAATAACATAATCTGGCATTCCAAATAAGTAATACGGGCATTCTTAATATTACAACCGGCACTTCAATTAACAAAATTTTATTAAACACTCACTTGGACAATATTATAAAAATACAATCGGTTTCAAACCTTAAGAATGGCACTTTGAAACCATAAACCGGCACTTTCAAACTTTAAGAATGGCACTTTGAAACCATAAAAGGGCACTTAAAAACCATAATTCGGCACTTTGAATTCATAAAAGCTGGCTCTTTGAAATCATAAACTCGGCACCGATGTAATGTTTTTGATATGTTTGCAATATAGGTAAAACTTGCTATTTGAAACCATAACACGGGCACTTTCAAACCTTAAGACGGGCACTTTGAAACCATAAAGCTGGCATTTACGATAAAGACAAACCTGAAACTCCAAATAACATAATCCGCATTCCAAATAAGTAATACGGGCATTCTAAATATTACAAACCGGCACTTCAATTAACAAAGTTTTATTAAACACTCACTTGGACAATATTATAAAAAATACAATCGGTTGTAATCGTGTGAAAACAATAAAGTTTGGTTACAAAAATATCAAATCAAATGTTCATTAGGGGTCTTCGAACCATACTCATTAGTAATTGGTTTTCTCCGTTCAAACTTTGTTTTAGGTTTTCTTTTTCTACCCTTTGTATCTGCACGTACAGGATCCGTCACACCGCGGGTGCACTTGAATGTTGTGCTTGTTGAAGCACTATTATTTTCACTTGTTGTTGGTTCAACACCTTGTACGTTTCGGGAGAGTATTTCTTGTACTAGCAATGTATCTCTATTAAACCCATCTTCTAGAATTCTTCTTGCATCACTGTTTTCATGGCATGTCATCATTAAATCGTAGTACTTTTCTCGCCATCTGTTGTTTCCAAGGAATTGAATTGTGTTGCTCGGTTGGAGTAGTAGATTTACCTTGGTAAGTTTTATTCCATACATTTGTTTTGGCTGTCTTTGTCCATCTTTTTGAATGTACTCTTCCGGTATCCGATCGATATTTGTCAAGTTGAGAACCTTAATGCAATGAAAGCACAACCAACCGACCTCACTAAAATGATTGCATGTACGGTTCACGGTTATCTTCTCATTATTTCGCGAGAAAAGTACCCTTTCAAACTTGTCTGGATGGTTCTCATGAGCAACTTCAAACAACTTATTGTTTTCATCCAAGCAAAAGCCAATATTAAACTTTGCGGCAAAAGCCGCCTTGACCTCTTTTTCAAAAAATCAATATTTCCTCCGTGTAAACCTCCCTTGCATGTCTTATTAAAGCTCCATGTATTTCTGTGCGAGGCTTTGAGTTTATTGAATCAAATTCCTTTCGTTGCTCCACACTTCTCCAACGTTTTACCGTCTCATTGAATATATCAAAGAATTGTGTTAGGGACGTGCTTCTATTTGCTTTGAAACATATGGCATGATTTGTGCTCTCACTTCTCTGTGAAGATAATATGCCGGTAGAGAAGAAATCTTTACTCAATGCTTTGTACACCATTTCTCTCTCAAGCTATATAAACGATTGAACCATCTCGTTCTCAAGAAGGTTATATTTTTCTAGCATTGAATTCCAAAAATTTTCAAACTCAGATTCATCACTACATCTCTCAAGCAATTGTTGAATTCCTTTTTAAATTCTTCATCTGTCTTTAGTTGTCCAAAGTGAGATATAGCATTTTGTTGAATGTGCCACAAGCATAACCTATGTCTTGTTCTTCCCTCAAAACACATCAATAATTTATAATATAGTCA
This sequence comes from Adenophora triphylla var. japonica, assembly GCA_022495995.1. Taxonomy (NCBI): domain Eukaryota; kingdom Viridiplantae; phylum Streptophyta; class Magnoliopsida; order Asterales; family Campanulaceae; genus Adenophora; species Adenophora triphylla. Next base: position 95,091 of record JAFEMH010003950.1, read on the forward strand.
AACACTGTCATTAATAAAGCTATACACTAGCACTATAAAATAATAACACTAGCAATTATAAATCTAACACGGTTATTCATAACACTGGGCTGGCACTTATTAATTCAAGAACAGGCATTAACTAAACCAAGAACTGCACATATAAAAAGCATTTACAAATCATATAATTTACCTACTCCGATCGAACATTGGAAATTACATAATCTACCTATTCCATCAAACATTGGAAATTACATAACCAGTGAATGTTAACAATTCTATGTAAAAAGTCATTACCTGATAGTCAAACATTGGAAATTACATAACCAGTTAATGTTAAAGCATTTACAAACAAAACAAAAAAAGTGTAGGTATATGCACTATAAATAGCACTATACAACACATGAAATGGATATTTCAAAATTACATCTCTTCATTCATTAAAATCGGTTCTCTTATAATTTCAATTAATATGTCCTCAAATGATGAGTATGACTCGATGAGAAAGAGTTTAGGAGTGCCTTTCGTGAAATGACAAAGAAACTCCACTTTGGTCATCTTCGTATCCCTCGAGGCCCTGGACATCTCCATAAAAGTTGTATGTATGCCCTCTACAACCTTGTGCGGGCGTAAGATACGTGAAAGGAACCAAAGCTGCAATGCTTCAAAGATGCTTTTGATTCTTGTGCACCCACTTCCTCTTTCTCCAATGTTGCTAAAGCCTGAGCACAAGGCTTTGGCAAAATACCTTAAGGAGTATTTGGAGTTGTTTGGACTGTGGAAATTCCTTCTTGCAAGAAGGATAAGGTCAAGAAGAAGCCCTTTGACAAAGGTGATGGAGGATGTGGTGGAGTTTACGGTGTTAAGACTTATGGTGGTTATGGGAAGGGAAAAAATGTAATTTAAATTTGTTTCAATTTAGTAAATTATTTTCTTCCCTCAAAAACTGTCAAATCTAACACTGCTACATTATAAGAAATGATGCGGAACTTACTAACACAAGTACGGGCCTTTGTCTAAAACAAATCTTGGCACATAGTAACAAATGCAATGGCACTTTTTATTAAATTAACGGTAACATAGTAAAAAAACAATAAATGAAATATTGGAAATAAAATAAAATTTACCTCTTCAATCGCTTTCGACATTGCAAAGTCTTGATCGGTGAAAATTGTTTTTGGTTCTTTTCCACCCATTGATTTTACAAATTCCTTGAGAAGCCAAGCAAATGTCTCTGTCTTTTCACTTGTTAAGAAAGCACAACCAAACATCACGGTGTTCCAATGGTTGTTCACCCCAACTATTGGTGCACAAATCAAATTGAATTTATGTGTGTTATAAGTTGTATCAAACACAACAACATCCCCATACAATTCATAATCCTCCCTCATCATACCAGCTCTCCAAAACAAAGTATCTTGAGCCTACTTTCTTCCCCAAATTGCATTTTGAAGTAGAATCCTTCATCCCGAATTTGGCTCGATCTATCAACTACGGTTTGTGCATCGCCCATTTCTATTTTCCATTCTCAATCTCTGTACAAAGTTAAGATGATCTCTTCTTGTATGCCCAACATATTCTTCCCCACCAGTGTTTTTGCCAAAACATTAAATCCATCGATTGGCTTGATGCCGGCTTCTTCAAACTGCTCTATTATTTTCCTGTAGCTTCGATATCGACCTCTCGCTACGCTTTAAGTGGTTCCATTCTGGCCTTGTCATCTCATGGTTGTGTTCGGTTTCGTGCCGTGCAACCACATATAAGTCTTCCTTAATTAACAATTTTACTCTCATAAGAGCCTGACAACCTGTCCTTTTAGAAGGGGCTTTCTTTCTCCTCAATTTTCTCTTTGGGTTTTCAATTCTTTCCAATGGAGATGGAATCTCTAATTCACCGACTTCTATTGGAAGTGGAACATCAATTTCATTTCCTCTTTGTGTGTATCCACTGGCATGAACACATAAAATATTTATCTATTGGCCTTGATGTTTTTTTAGAAACACGCGAGGTTGTAATTTTAACACTTGAATCCCAATGCATTGGAATGATCCTTGTACAATTGATGCAGTTCTTCCCATGTCTTTGCTTTTATACCCAGCAGTGATGAGGTAATATCAATATGGCTTGCTACAAATAAAAATAAAGAATTCGATTAGAAATAACATTGAAAAAACTAGAAATAACACAAACTGGTACCTAAAACAAATAATATTGGCACTTCAATAACAAGACATTGGATGAAGCTACAAATAACACAAAGCTGGAACTTCAACAAAACAAAGCGGCACACCAAATAATTGATATTGGCACTCCTAAAAACACAATCGGCACATCAATAAACAAAGTTTCCTAAAAAATTAAATCGCACTAGAAATAACACAAACTGGTACCTAAAACAAGTAATATTGGCACTTCAATAACAAGACATTGGATGAAGCTACAAATAACACAAAGCTGGAACTTCAACAAAACAAGCGGCACACCAAATAAGTGATACCGGCACTCCTATCAACATAAAGCGGCACTTTAAACAACATTTACTTGGATATTAAATTTATTAAGGAAGTATATTTCGTCGAATATACCTCCTTCAACGATAATAAATAATGATATGTTTACTTGTCTTTAATGGTCAAAGAGTAATAAATGTGTACGGTTGGTAAGTGCATTGAATTCATTGACCAACTTTTTGGCGGTTTCAAGTACTCGGCCTATATAAATCAGTCAAAGGCAAGCATATACATAAAATTCAAGAAAAATTCTAGCTTTAATAATTTTTCTAGTGATGAACAAAGGCAAGGTAAATTCTGGGAGCCAACTTTGGGTGATTCAAATGATGACAAAAGTTGGAAAATATACATGGTGTGCTACCAAAAATTCCTCAATGGTCATCTTGTTGTTTTGCAGCCTTCCTCTGCAAATGGTACTCCCTCATTTCGTTGTCCATTGGAGCCATGTAATGGACACAATTGTAGGGATAAGGATTATGTGGGGATAGTCAATCATGCTCATGAGTTTGGCAATGCTCACAACATTGATGAAATTTGCTAGGATTCACCACAAGGCTTTGGAAATGTATTTGGAATATATTTTGAATGAATATGATCCAAAAAACAAATTGAATGACAACGTAGGCGATGATGGAGCAGGTGGTAGTGGTAGTGTTTAATGGTACTAAATTCTGTTTTTTAATATTGTTGTGTTTGATATATTTTTATGATACTTTGTTCAATGAAGTTCCAGTTTATGTTTTTAGTAGTTCCAGTTTATTTTTTTAGTAGTGCCAAATTCACGAATTCAAAGACAAGCAATTGTTGGCACTATAGATAAAACTTGCCCTTTGAAACCATAACACGGGCACTTTCAAACCTTAAGAATGGCACTTTGAAACCATAAAACGGGCACTTTCAAACCTTAAGAATGGCACTTTGAAACCTTAAAACTGGCTCTTTGAAATCATAAAACTGGCACTTTTAAATCATAAAACTGGCTCTTTGAAATCATAAAACTGGCACTGATGTAATGTATTTTGATATGTTGGCAATATAGATAAAACTTGCTCTTTGAAACCGTATCACGGGCACTTTCAAACCTTAAGACGGGCACTTTGAAACCATAAAACGGGCACTTTCAAACCTTAAGAATGGCACTTTGAAACCATAAAACGGGCACTTTCAAACCTTAAGAATGGCACTTTTAAATCATAAAACTGGCTCTTTGAAATCATAAAACTGGCACTGATGTAATGTATTTTGATACGTTGGCAATATAGATAAAACTTGCTCTTTGAAACCATAACACGGGCACTTTCAAACCTTAAGACGGGCACTTAGAAATCATAATTATGTACAAAAAACCATTCAAACTTACTATTAAATGCCAAATTCACGGATTCAATAGTGCCAAGTTTCATAAATGTGTACAAAAAACCATTCAAACTTACTATTGAATTCAGAGAGCATTAAATGTATACAGTCAAATTCACGGATTTAATAGTGCCAAATTCCCGAATTCAAAGAGTCACGAGTAATAAATGTGTACAGTCACGTATTCAAAGAGTCAACAGTCACGTATTCAAAGAGTCACGAGTAATAAATACAGTCACGGATTCAACAGTCACGTATTCAAAGAGACACGAGTAATAAATGTGTACAGTCACGTTTTTAGTATAAATAAGTTAGATCTTCCCTTCTTTTTTATTTCTAAATTTCATCTAAAAATCAATCAATTTCTCAATATGAGTACGAGTAGGTCAGTCAAGAATGAGGAAAATGTTGACAATAAAGAGGAAGAAAGAGGTGCTAAAAAAATTGCGGGTTTTAGAAGATTTGAAGGAGGGATATTATAGCTTGTGGAACAGTGCGAGATAAACTTCACCGCCCATTACGTGACAATAAGAACAAGCGGAAATCAACATGGATTTGGGATTCTCTTCGTTACATGCCAAGGATTGTGGGGCAACTAAAGCTTATGGAGAGCATGATATGTTCCAAAGCCTCTGCACTCTTTAAGTTTATGGAGAGCATGAATGAATGAATAATTGTTATGTTTTTATGTTTGTTTGTTTAGTTGTTTTGTTTGTTTGTATTTTTTTTTTAATGTATAATATCTATTGAATAATAAGTTATCTTGTTTGTTTCTATTTTTCTTTATATCTAAAGTGCCAGTTAGTGTATTATTAAGTGCCAGTTTTAATTTTTTAATATGCCAGTTCAATAACAAGAGAGTGGATGAAACTACAAATAACACAAACTGGAACATCAATAAGTCAAACTGGCTCTTCAAATATGTGATACTGGCACTACTAAAAACACAAATTGGCACTTCAATGAACTAAGTTTCCTACAAATATGTGGATGAAACTACAAATAACACAAACTGGAACATCAATAAGTCAAACTGGCACTACAAATAACACAAACTGGCACACCAAATAAGTGATACTGGCACTCATAAAAACACAAATTGGCACTTCAAAGAACAAAGTTTCCTAAAAAATTAAATCTGGCACACCAAATAAGTGATACTGGCACTCCAAAAACCACAATCTGGCACTTCAATGAACAAAGAATTACTGACACTCTAGTGGCTGAAGCTACAAATAACACAAACTTGACCTTCAATAACACAACCGGCACACCAAATAAGTGATACCGGCACTCCTAAAAACACAAATTGGCACTTCGGTGAGCAAAGTTTTCTAAAAATTAAATCTGGTACTCTAAATAACGTAACCGGCAATCCAAATAACACAATCGGCACTTCAATGGAAAAAGATTTACTGACACTCTAGTGGCTGAAGCTACAAATAACACAAACTGGAATTTCAATAACAAAAACTGGCACACCAAATAAGTGATACTGGCACTCTTAAAAACACAAATTGGCACTTCAGTGAGCAAAGTTTCCTAAAAAATTAAATCTGGCACTCTAAATAACGTAAACCGGCAATCCAAATAACACAATCCGCACTTCAATGGAAAAAGATTTATCGACACTCTAGTGGCCAAGCTACAAATAACACAAACTGGAACTTCAATAACAAAAACTGGCTTACCAAATAAGTGATACTGGCACTTCTAACAATATAAAATGGCACTTCAATAATAAAACAGTGACCGAAACTACAAATAAAACAAACTGGCACTAAATAACATAAACTGGCACTCCAAATAAGTGATACTGGCACTCCTCACAACATAAAATGGCACTTCAATGAATAGACATTGGCTGAAGCTACAAATAAAACAAACTGGAACTAAATAACATAAACTGGCTTTCTAAATAAGTGATACTGGCACTCATAAAAACACAAACTGGCACTTCAATGACTAGACATTGGCTAAAGCTACAAATAAAACAAACTATAACTAACTAGCACAAACTGGCATTCCAAATAAGTGATACTGGCACTCCTAACAACATAAAATGGCAATTCAATGAACAGAGTATTCAAAAAAATTAAAACTAGCATTCCAAATAACAAAAACTGGCAATCAAAATAACACAATCTGGTACTTAAGAAAATTAAAAATTGTACTTCAAACTACTAGCATTATATATAACATATCTGGCATTATGAAATTGTATTACCTGTATCGTGATTATCATTAACTTCGTGCAGAATTCGATCAATTGCCGTAGCATTATCTCCAGTTTCAACTTCGTTCTGAATTAGATCAATTACAGTAGCATTACTTCCAGTTTCATCTTCAAAATCACGTAAGTTCATCTTAACCTAATAAAAATTGCTAGAATTGAATAAAACAATTAGGAATGATTGTAAATATATGTATTGATAGTCTATAATTGACAGTGAATCATATATTACCTCAATCGATTGAAACGGATTGATTTTCTATTGAATTCTGCTTTAGCTCGATGAATTTCTATGTTGCGGCGTCAGAATCGTGTGTTTTACTGTGTGTGTTCGTTTGGATTTGAGTTGATTAAACGCGGTTCAATTTTGTTAATGAACCGGTCTCGGTTCAATACGCGTATCATAGGTTTAAACCGGGTCCAAAAACTAGTTTTTTGTTAAGCTTAACAAAAAACTAGTTTTTCATAAGAGCAACTCTTTAAGTTATGGTTACGTTGTCATTACTAAAAAAGAAAGTATCAAAAAATGTATACGGAGTATAATTTTATATTACAAATCAATTTAAAAATTTAGATGTTGAAATATGAAAGATAACACATATTAATAGTCATTTCTTCTAATGCATCCATGCAACTAATAAATAATGATAGAGTTATAGAATATTAATCAATCGGTTTAAAATATTGAATGTTGGAATATGAAAGATCGATAATACATATTAATAGCCCTTATTATTATAACGCATTCATGAATCTAATAAATGATAATATAGTTATAGAATATGAAGTATGAACCAATCAATTTAAAAACTGAACGTTGAAAGATAATGTATAATAATATGTCTTCTTCTTCGAATGCATTCATACATCCAATAAATGATATATAGTTATAGAATGTGAATGTTTAGACATTGAAAACTGTAATTTTATTAGACTCTTTACCATTATATATGACATCATTTTATTCTAACGCATTCATTAATCTAACAAATGCTAATATAGTCATAGAATATGTAGTATGAACCACTCAATTTAAATATTGGAAATTGGAACATGAAAGATAATGTATATTAATATTCCTTCTTCTTCTAATGCATTCATGCATCCAATAAATGATATGAAGTTATAGAAAGTGAATGTTTAAACTTTAAAAACTGAAGTTTTATTAGACTCTATACATTATTATTTGACTTCATTTTCATACTAGACTCACATTAAAAAAAGATTTTAAATAAGTGTCTAGATTTATAATGATATTCAAAAGATAAAAAATAAAATTTTAACATTAATGTTTAAAATGGAACGCATAAAGTGTTAGGAGTTATATAATGAAAGTGATATTTGCATAATCATTAGTGACGAATCCACTTGAAGCCGACGAGGGTCATCTAACCTCCATGATTTAGGAGTTATATCGTTTTTACTAACTTTAAATTTAGAAAATATTTTTACCACATCCTTATTTTTTTAATGCGTGTTTGGCTCTCAAGTGAGATTGGCAACTTGGCCTCTTTTGCCATCTTTTGATAAAAAAAAAATAGTTTTATATTATTATAATTTCATAAGTTTCATTTTATTGAAATGTGTTCATATAGAAGATATAATAATAATAATAATAATAATAATAATAATAATAATAATAATAATAATAATAATAATAATAATAATAATAATAATAATAATAATAATAATAATAATAATAATAATAATAATAATAATAATAATAATTAAAAATTAAAAATTAAAAATTAAAAATTAATAATTAATAATATGGTTCATATACATAAAATTACTATTATTTTACTATTACATATATACATTTTCATTATGTAATATTCAAAAGAATACTCGTTTTATATATAAATTATAATTATTATCAACTCTTCAATTAAAAAAAATACTTTCTCTGTTCCGAAAAGATTGTCGCATTGCTATCAATAAAAGTTTGTTATATTACTAGAGTAACTGAGGAAGCATAAATAATTAATTTAATAGTATTTTTAAATTTTATTTCATGGGTATCAAATAAATCATGCGCTATCTAAACTCAGTATTGGTAAATTTTATACGAGACCTTCATTCATTAAGCCTAAATCTTCCAAAAGACTCGGAGTTACTGAACCCGTGCGTAGCACTGGCTTTTTACTAGTAGAATAGAGTGTAGATAGTTATTAATCTCAATGTATGAATCTCTAGTATATTTGATTTATTTCGTTTAATTTAATTCTTGCTTTAGTAGTATAATAATCAAACAAATCAAAAACCCTTTCTTGGTTACTTTTGCATTATTTAAATAAACTTTTTCACAAATAATTTTATGTGGATTCGACTCTTGCTCGTGCATATTACTAATACGATCACTAGTGCACTTGCTAGGTAATTATAATAAAAAGGAGAAATTCTCCATCACTTTTCATTATCAAACACAATAATCAACTTCAGCACTTAATTTTAGAGAAAATTACCTCATAGTCCCCGAGTAAAATCGAATCTATGTCCTAGAATAACATATTATTTAATTTATGTCCTAGTCTTATATAATATTTTATCAAACCATATATTCCCTCACCATTTTAAATGAAATAACTACTCCCCTCCCTCACAAACAATATACACACACACACTCTCTCAAGCACACACACTTTCTCTCTCTAAATTTATTCAATCTCTCTCTGGTCACCCATCCCACTTCCGACGAACTCCTCCTAACCTCCGGCCACCCCTCCACTTCCACCCCAACTCCGACGACCCCTCCCCTCCCTCTCCAACATTCCTCTTCCCTTTCCACAGTATCCGACCGCCTCCTTGTCTTTTTGGATCAGATCTACTTTCTCTCTACCCTCGCTGTTGTACCATGCCGGAGACTCATTTTTGTCTCCAAAATCCATCACCGACAATGCCTATTACAAAACATCCACCAGAATTCTTCTCCCCGAGCAATCTTCCAAGGTAATTCTTCAAAATCCAACTTTGGCGATGCCTGTTAGACCGCAAACCTCCATCTCCGTTCAATCTTAGATATGTGAAACCCTAACCTGATCTTATATGCGCTGCCATCATTGTCGTGATCCCTCATCTCTGTTGCACTCTCATTCATCTGCAACAACTCGTCTCTGACCAGTCCAACCCAACGTCAGATCCGCCTTAGATGCTGAAGCTTGCCAAAAATTTTGCTTGGAAATATGAATCGGCATAATTGCTAATAACACATTGATTATGCTTGACTTTCTTGTTTATGCGAGTTCCATATATCATATTTCTACTGATATATCAGTCCAATTGTTTGGAAAGTTTTAAGGTTTACTTTGAAATTGCATTGAGGTTCATTAGAACGGATCGTTAGCTTATCTGATCGATTTTTTTGATACATATTTGAATTCCTTCGCTTTGATATGTAATTTCATGTACTTAGGATTTACTTGGAGTCATAGATTTCATAGTTGTAATTGAGATCTGATTTTTTTTTTTGCGTTAATCAAGTTTTTAGCTCTTAGATTGTTGAAGATTTTTGTTCTCAAGTGAACTTGTATGCATATGAATCTAGATTTGGATCATATTAATTTGATTTTACTTACTCCTTCCTAAAATAATGTTTATTTTTCTAAAATATTTAATCTCAAAATGAATAGGTATTTTCTAAAAATGTGTCCTTATTATATACCATTTTTTTTCTTTTACTTTCTTATACTCCGTCCATTCCCCAATAAAAGTCCACTATGTTATTGGGACGTTTCGCTTAAAGAGTCTACTTTTCGTAATAAACTAGTAGTTTAGTTGACACCTGAGATTTTACTGATAATCTCTCAGTTGTTTGGTCGCCAGATTTTATCATGTTTTTAAAAGTTTTGGATGACAACTGAGAAATTACTGATAAGTTAAGTTCTCAGTTGTTTGGTCATCGGAGTAGATTGTGTTCTTAGTAGTTTAGTGAACATACTGATAAGTTCTCAGATGTTTGGTCGCCGGAGTTGGTGGTCGGCGCAGTTGATCGTGTTCTTATTAGTTTAGTTGACAATTGAGAACTTACTGATAAGTTAAGTTCTCAGTTGTTTGGTCACCGGAGTTGATCGTGTTCTTATTATTTTAGTTGACAACTGATAAGTTAAATTCTCAGTTGTTTGGTAGCTGGAGAGGTCGTCAGGGTTGGTGGTTGCCGGAGTTGGTGGTCGCCGAAGTTGATCGTGTTTTTATTAGTTTAGTTGACAACTGATAACTTACTGATAAGTTAATTTCTTAGTTGTTTGGTCGTCGGAGAGGTAGCCGTAGTTGGTGGTCGCCGGAGTTTGATTGTGATTTTAGTAGTTTAGTTGACAACTGATAACTTACTGATAAGTTAAGTTCTAAGTTGTTTGATTGCCGGAGAGGTTGCCGGAGTTGGTGATCGCCGGAGTTGATCGTGTTCTTAGTAGTTTAGTTGACAACTGAGAACTTACTGATAAGTTAAGTTCTCAGTTGTTTGGTCCCCGGAGAGGTCACCGGAGTTGGTGGTCGCCGGAGTTGATCGTGTTTTTAGTAGTTTAGTTGACAACTGAGAACTTACTGATAAGCTAAGTTCTTTGGTCGCCAAAGTTGGTGGTCGCCGGAGTTGATCGTGTTTTTAGTAACTACCTAAATGGCCTTTTACATACATCCAGAAACCAAGTGATTGCGGATTAGTAAACCAAAATGCTCGAGATAATATGCTCAAATTCACTTTCAAAATGGTACCATAGTTATGGCAGCTAGATTCAACCTGACCAAATGGATGAAATGATCTGGAATTGCCATCGAGATTTGAGGATCCTAAAGTTGATTCCTCCTCATTAGTGCAATACAAAAGCCACCAAGAAGCCACTATTGGCACCAAAAGAGGACAATATATTTCTAGGCAGGCATCTATCTCAGAATATTCACCAACAATTGGCAAAGAAAAGTACAAAAAGCACTATTTTGCCTGCCGAAAATGAAAACGTGATTCGCCTTTTCAAAGGCAGCAAGAAAATAAATGATTTTACCAAGACAAGTCACTGCATCAATAGCTACCAACATTTCTCACAGCTTTTCGTGCAATTCTCATATCACCACAAAGAATAAATGGAACTCTATGGACCTATAATAGCATAAATGGAACTCAATAATTGGCACGAAAGTGGAGTGACGGGATGTTTTGATTTAGTCAACTTGCTGTCGAAATTTGCTTCTACTATTATTGAAACTCGTGTGTTCTTTTGTATTTAGCGAATAGAAGATAAGGGAAAGGAGTATGGCTCTTACGTGAAATCTTGTGGTTTTAGATGGTTTGTGAGAGCACTATGCATCTTGTCCAGATGGACGTTATTGCTTTATTTGCTCAGCACCAACCATAGATAGATGACATTTCTTCTCATTATATGAAAACTGTTTTATTTGTAAGTCAGTCCTGTTTAGTGTTGTTTATGCTTTAAGATTTAACTACTTATATGCAGATAATTAGCTTCTCATTATATGAAATTTTTTTTATTTGTAAGTCATTATATAAAATGTATAAATAACACGCATTTTCAAAATGTCCCTGAAAATGAAATTTGGGCATTCATTTAGGGATGGACGGAGTATATAATTAGACATAACGTGCTTATGGCAAAACTCAAATTTGATCTTGATTGGTCATACATTTGGGGTCCAGGGGGGAGTATATATTTTGGATTGGTTATATCAGATATTGATCTCAATAATTGGCACGAAAGTAGAGTGACGGGATGTTTTGATTTAGTCAACTTGCTGTCGAAATTTGCTTCTACTATTATTGAAACTTGTGTGTTCTTTTATATTTAGCGAATAGAAGATAAGGGAAAGGAGTATGGCTCTTACGTGAAATCTGGTGGTTTTAGATGGTTTGTGAGAGAAACAGGTACACTTTCATTATTGAAACATCATTTATATCTGATCTAGATTCTGAAAGTTACATCTGAACATCACAGGAATGGCTGAGAGCCATCGTGGAACCGTAGTATTCCTCCATGGGGCTCCAACACAGTCTTACAGCTATCATGTTGTTATGTCTCAGCTTGTCTTACTGCTTCTTTTAGCTAGACTCATTGAATTATACACCTGAAGCCACCTGAACATAATACTTTTGCAGTATATAACCAGGCTTCAATTTAATTGTATCTATAAGTATTTCTTTTGATAACCAGATATTTTTGAACTTAGACTTGTCATGCCTATGTACCTCCCTGTATTAACATTACATGTTTTCTGTGACTCCTATATTGTTACAATATGTGATCGACAGTTGTTCAGTCTTTCATTTACTGAATATATTAATTTATTTGGTTAAATTTTCTTAAGTAAAATTTTTATGTTTCTAAATGACAGTTTTGGTTTCTGCAAATTTAGGAATTTTACGCTTGCATGCTTGATGTGAGAGCGAGAGCATACTTTCGTATGGTGCATAAACAAATTAGGTGTAAAGACAGTTCAAATTTGATTCTACTTTCTTTAACAAACATGATTACTTACATCTGCTAAATATTTCTTCAACACTCCTCCCTGCCCTCTATTCGCATGTGTGTACTTACAAGAGAAATAATCTCCTTTTTACACTTATATGAAACCATGCATGTGCAAATACTTAGGTTCACCAAATGGCTGACAAATCAATATTTATCAAATGATAATTATCCCCACTTCTGGAAATCTTAAAGACAAATTACGTTTCACTCACTTTTTTCTGTCTATGTCAAAGGATGGGATATTATACCATACCACCCAATACAGTTTCAACAGCTCTTAGTTGTACAGTTGGTGTGAGAGATGGTACCATCTCCTATAGGCTTCACTTTTTTTGTCTGAATCATGTTTAGAACTTCAGCTGTTAGTGATCATTGATGATAGTAAGCAAATATATTGGAATGAATCCATTATATTTGCTTAATATCATCAATATTTATCTTTTTCATTCAGTCTATTTATACAAGCTCTTATAAATTAATCAATAAACACAAGTTATCTTCTTCATTCAGTCTATTTATACAAGCTCTTATTTTAAATTCCAATTATCAGCTGCCATCTATCCATATTTATCTTCTTCATTCAGTCTATTTATACAAGCTCTTATAAATTAATCAATAAACACAAGTTAGAACTTCAGTCGTTAGTGATTGATGATAGTAAGCAAATATATTGGAATGAATCCCTTGCATTTCACCAACATGTTTATGGATATTGAATTTAATACTTTGTGTATTATTTTTAGAACTACAATGAACAAAGAATTTGGTAAAAAAGCAACAGAAGAGTGAAGAGATGGACAAGCATCCAGGAATCTCAATTGGTAATCAAAGAGTCACATTGTCTGACATTACTAATCGTAAGTTTTCTAAATTGTGGCCAGCTACCTTTTTATCACACATATTCTTTTTGTTCAATAACCTTGATTCACTACAAGAAAAATGGCTTTTCCCGGCACTTTTAATCCGGTACTTAATTTTGTGCCACCAATTTTCGGCACTTTTTTAATAAGTGCCACAAATTTCCGGCACTTTTCAAAAACTGCCACAAATATCCGGCACTTTTTTAGAAGTGCCGCTAATTTCCGGCACTTTTACAAAAGTGCCGCTAATTTTCCGGCACTTTTTTAAAAGTGCCGCTAATTTTTCGGCACTTTTACAAAAGTGCCGCTAATTTTCCGGCACTTTCTTAAAAGTGCCGCTAAATTCCCGGCAATTTTGAAAAAGTGCCACAAATTTTCCGACACTTTTCGCAAGTTTTTCGGCACTTTCTTAAAAGTGCCGTTAATTTTTCGGCACTTTTTTAAAAGTGCCACGAAGTTTCGAAACTTTGTCGAAAGTGACGCTAATTTCTTACAAATTTATATTTTGGTATAAATTTTAATTCATTAAAAAAATATTGGGGATAGATAAAATACAATATTTAATATAAAAGAAACACACAAGGTTGAATATGATTTATAAATGTGTTCAAAGAAACTTTTTATTAAGTTTATACTACCTCCTGTCCAAAATAATTGTCGTTTTTTGGGTTCTCATAGGTTTTAAGAAAAACAGTTATTATTATGATTTAATGAAAAAACTAACAATTTTACCCATCTAAAAATGACAGTTAACCGGAAAAAATATATTTTACTTGTATTTTTAATTTTTTTCTTTTTCTTTTCCTTTTCGTTTTTATACTATTGTTTCTAGGGATATACTCCCTCCGTCCCATAGAGCTTAGGAAGATTCCATTTGGCACGGGAATTAAGGAATATTATTATAGTATTAGGAGAGAGAATGAGTGAAAGAAGTGTTGTGAGTGTGAAAAATTAAATAGGAGAGAGAATGAGTGGAGGGAATAGTAAATTATAATGTGTTGTGAGTATTAAAATAATGTAGGAGAGAGAATGAGTGGAGGGAATAGTAAATTTCTTAAGAGTTATGGGACGCCCAAAATAGAAAGTTTTCTTAAGACTTATGGGACAGAGGGAGTATAATTCTTTTCCCGGATTAGATTTTTCCCCAAATTTTATTTCCCGGTTACAATTCCCTCCCACTTTTCCCCAATTCCTTCCTATTACGTTTTCCCTTGCCCAAAATCACTCTGCGACCTAATCTACCCACACAAACCGCAATCACACGCCGCTCTGTTCCCCGTTCTCTTCTCTTCTCGCCATCGCCATCGCCATCGCCATCACCATCGCTATTGCTCTCACTCTCTCTCTCCACTACTGTTTTTGGGATTTAGGTAGGAATTTTTGATCGTTAGGTTTTGTTTGTGTAGCGATGTTTTCAGTTGTTTGTTTGGTCGATGATCGGACCTTAATCGTGTTGTTGTTTGTAGTTTGATGTTGCTAGTAGTTAGGTTTTCTTCGAATGCATACTTTTTCATTTTTTGTTATTTTTTAGATTTTTAATTTATTTTTTACTCTGCATATGTGCTTGTTTTTCTAGTTTTTGACTTGAGATTTTTTATTTCATTTTTGCTAGAGTAAATTGTTTGCTGTTTTGATATATTGATGATGATTTGGTTGTTTATTTTGACTCACTCACTGAATGTTGATTTTGTTTATTCAGTTATTAGAGTACCAAGTCTACTGCATTACTGTATAACTTTGCTCATTATGAGTTCATTAATATGTTGAGGATGGGTTTTAGAACTGATTTTACCTTTATGTTTGATGAACTCTGGTTAGGAGCTATTCTTGTTTTTCCGTATGCTGTATTTACTTGTTCTCGTTAGTGAGACTTATATTTTTTTTTATCTTCAATGTTTATGGAATTGTTAGAATTTTCTTAACTACTGTTTTATTCATGTTTATTATAGTACTTCCTTTCGTATTAATTGATATGATAGTATCTGAAATACTTGGATTGTCAGTGTCATTCTTCAATGTGATGCCAAAGCTGTTTGCTAATTAGGCATTGATATCATATTCTAGTAGGATATACACGAGTTACATGTTTGGAATTCCATCCAACGAGTAATAACATTCTTCTATCTGGTGACAAGGTCAGTGGCAATCTTTATTAGCACGCAGAGTTCCTGATTGATGGTGAGATGATTTATAGATTATTAATACTGGTTCTCCGTTTTGTTGGTGTCTTCTGAAGAAAGGACAACTTGGAGTATGGGATTTTGGGAAAGTGTATGAAAAACAAGATACGGGAACATTCACACCTGCATACTTAACAACATGAAGTAAGTTGGGTTTTGGTGGTCTTATCGTAATTGCATTATTGAATGCATCTTTGCATATGCCTGGATGTTGTAACTAAAGGTGATTGTTCTGCAGATTCAATTGGACAAATGATGGAACTGTATATGCTGCCTCCTCAGATGGAACCATCAGTTGTACTGACTTGGAGACTGGAATTTCTTCATCGTTGATGAATCTTAATCCTGGTGGTTGGCAGGTATTTTTTCAAAGCCATTATCTTAACTGTCATTCCCCCCCCCCTTAATACTTGTAACAGTTCCATTGTAGGGGCCAAGCAGTTGGAGGATGCTTTATGGGTTGGACATAAACTTGGAGAAAGGTCTCATGTTTGTTGCTGACAGCTTTGGATATCTATACTCGTATGTAATTTCATCTTCCTCTTTTTCTTCATGTTGATAAATCTAAAAGTTGTTAATTAATTCTGATTAGTATTATGAGATTTATAATTTTGGTTTTGCATTGTTCAATTTCTAGCAAACTGAAACAAATGTGGAGAAGTGAATTTTTTTTCCTTTTGATGGGAAATTGTCATTTTTTTCTTTTCTTTTCATATACTTACAACGGTATATATATGTGAGAAGCTTAATCCACGGTGACATAAATCAATGCTTCTTTCCTCTATTATTACGTTAGGGTGGATGCTCGATGCAATGAAAAAGTTGGGGAGCCTATTTTGATTCATAAGAAAGGAAGCAAAGTTGTGGGGTTACACTGCAACCCTATTCAGCCCGATCTTCTTTTGAGTGGCGGAAATGACCACTTTGTAAGCTTTCGCTGTTGCTTCTTTAAGATCTTCTCAATTACATCATTTTCATTGCTAACCACAAATCAAACATGTATAATCTATGGATTATCGTAGACACTTACGTTGTGTATTGTTTATTTTATTTTTCTATTTGTTAGCTATAACTATTTCAAACTTCTTGCGCCCTAGGCTCGAATATGGGATGTACGTTGCTTAGAAGCTGGATCTTCTCTTTGTGAGCTTTCACACAAACGTGTAGTTAACTCGGCATATTTTTCTCCACAAAGTGGCAGTAAAATACTTACCACATCACAAGACAACCGTATTCGTGTTTGGGACTCTATTTATGGCAATCTGGCTTCCCCAAGCCGAGAAATTGTGCACAGTCACGATTTTAATCGTCATCTGACTCCTTTTCGTGCTGAATGGGATCCAAAGGTGATGCTTGTTTTTTTTGTCATTGAAACTACCAAACCTTTTGGCCTTGCAAAATTGTATTAATTAAGTTATTTATGAGAAATTGAAATTGAAATTGAAATTGTTAAATGTGCTTGTTGTTTTATGTAGGACCCATCAGAGTCCCTTGTTGTTGTTGGGCGATACATTAGTGAAAACTATAACGGAGCTGCCTTGCATCCTATTGATTTTATAGACATCGCATCGGCCAATTGGTTGCTGAGGTTATGGATCCAAACATTACAACTATTAGTCCTGTGAACAAGCTACATCCACGAGATGATGTTTTGGCTTCTGGTAGTTCAAGGTTTGGAATCTATCAACTTGTAGTCTTATCTTTCAATTTGGATACTTCAAATTCATGGTTTCCTCCCCACAACCAGTCTGAATTGCCTGATTTATCTTCACCGTCAGCTTATTCCTTCTGCCTTTGTCTTATACTCCCTCCATCCCATAAAGATGCTTCCACTTTCCATTTTTGCTAGTCCCAAAAGAAAAGTTTCATTACTATAGTTGAATGGTTAAAATAAGTAAATGTCCGAAATTTGAGTGAAATGGATGTGGATGATGGGCTAAGATTAGTGGTCTTTTGTGTGATTCTTATGTTATTACGGGATAATAACGGGAATAAAATATATCACTAAATAGTTTGAAAAGTCAAATGGGAACATCTTTATGGGGCGGAGGAAGTATTGACGAAGGGTGTGTTTGGCAACTCCAATTGACATAGCTTACCAACCTTATCTTTATGAAGAAGATTACAAGGGAGCACCGGCTTCAAGATTTCTTTAAATGATTTTCATTCATGTGATGAGATAAAGACAGTAGCCATTTCTTAGAGAAAAAAAAACAGCTCTATGGAGATAACATCATCTGTATATTGGTAAAAGAAACGGAAAAATGTAAAGAGACCTCTTTTGGCAATTATGAAATGGTTAATTTGATAACGATGAACAAATAACTTTATACTCAATAGGAATATGACCTGCCAAAGATAATTTTTGATAACCACAGTGATGATGACTCTGACAACGACAAATTCAGCAGGAAAGGCAAGAGTTTCAAGTCCAAAAAACCCTATACAAAATCACTTACGCATAGCAGTAAGAAGAAACATTAATCTCACAAAACCTAGTAGCTGTAGGGATCTCTTTTTGGCTAACTTTGTACAGGATGATTGCATCTCGCTCTGTTTTCCATTTGGTATGTAAGATATGAACCGACGTTGAATCGGACTAGTAGCATTGTACGACACTGGTGCATTTTTGGTGCCCTGGTTTCTGAATGATGTAATTTATACTTATTTTCTTTGATGACAATGAGAAAAAGTTATCTTTTATATACTGTGTTGCAGTTAGTCAAAATTATGTAGGAATGTGGCATTAAATATGTTTGAGATTTGTATCTATTTGTAGTGAATTTTCGGCGGCAATCATATCCGATAGTTCATTAATATTGTGCAAAAGTGCCGGAAATGTGTGGCACTTTTCAAAGTGCCGGAAAATTAAGGCACTTTATTAAATGCCGGAAAATTGTGGCACTTTTAAAAGTGCCAGAAAATTGTGGCAGTTCTGAAAGTGCCGGAAATTGTGGCACTTTTCAAAGTGCCGGAAAATTATGGCATTTAATAAAGTGCCGGAAATTGTGGCATTTCTGAAAGTGCCGAAAATTGTGGCACTTTTAAAAGTGCCGGAAATTGTGGCATTTCTGAAAGTGCCGGAAATTGTGGCACTTTTTAAAATGCCGGAAAATTGTGGCACTTTTAAGTGCCGGAAAGTATTACCGACGCGACTTATTATGGCACTTATAAAAGTGCCGGAAAATGTGTCGGAAATAGCTTTTATGGCACTTTTTTCTGATTTGTGGCACTTAAAAAAGTGCCACAAAAACCTGTTTTTGTTGTAGTGATTGTCTATTGAAGTATAATCATTCCATTCACTATATTTTATCCACAGGTGGAACTCAACATATGACGCCGACAGTTCCTACGAGTAACATTTTTAACGGTAAGAATATCAAACACTTATATGAGTTATGACAAGAGAACAGTAAAATATTTTTAGTTGTGTATTGTGTGATATCATAATTAGTTATTTTTTATTATCTATCAGGTGTTACTAGCACTCCGACCGGTAGTAATTTAATACGACCGAGGTTTCCTGCATATAATCTTACAAATTGAAAGAATATTTCTTGTGCAGCTTCAAATACTTTATATTATAAATTTTTATAGCATTACTAATCATCCTTTTTTTTATTCGTAGCTACCACTCCAATAGGTACTAATCCAATAAGCTTAGAATTTAGAAGTCGTGGTCGGCCGATTGGTCAAAGCGTAGGGGTTTTACAATCTCTCAAAAGAAGATTGGATATAGATTACTCTAATTCTGGAAATCGACAACAACGAACTGAAAACATTTCTACATTCGTTGATGAGAATTTGAGTCAGACATCAGGCCCAAAAAGCTTGGAATTGAGAAAGCGGGGTAGGCCAATTAGCCATAATCTTTGGAGTTTTGAATTCCCTCAACAAATGCATGAATGTTGAGCACTTGAATTTTGAGATTCAAAATCAAGTAAATAACAATGCCTCAATTAATCACATGGATACAGGTACAAATATAATATTTAAAATAACAATTTTTCGCTATTTTAAATGGTTTTTGAAACTTTCCGTACTTATTATGTTATGAAATTATCATCTTATTATGTTATCACATACTCCCTTCGTCCCATAGAACTTTACTCCTTTACTGTTGAGAACGGAAAATAAGGAATAATGTTATTAAAGTAGGTGTTGTGAGTGGGAGGAAAGAGAATGAGTGAAGAGAATAGTAAATTTGAAAAGTGTTGTGAGTATGACAAGTGGGTCCCATGAATAAAGAAGAATTAAAAAATTTCCTTTTTAGGAAAGTGGGACGCCCAAAATAGTAAAAGGGGTAATGTTTTATGGGACGGAGGGAGTATCTCACAATTTTTTTTTCAAGATTCTGTGCGAGTACCAGATTTGGTTAGAATTGAATCACAAAATGATTTGCCAACAAATAAAAAAGAGAAGACGAAAGCATCACAGGGTAGTACTTGATTTTAATATTTGCGTTTTTATGTGATTTCGAATTTCATCATCCAAATTCACTTTTTTTATTTGCTTCCCCCCCCCCCTATTAGATTACTTATCTAATTATTTCAACCTTTTTATTTTATTCTCAGGTAGAAGTCAATTAATGACGCCACGAAGTACTATGGGTACCATTATGAGTAGTAAGAGTATTAATATTTTTTTAAATTGTTTGGATAATTTTGAGATTTATACACATATACTCCTTCCGTCCCATTTCAATTGCTTTTTCTTTTTGCAGCTACCGTGCCTAATTGGACTAATCCAACAAGATTTGAAGTTAAGAGATGTGGCAGGCCAATTAGTCAGAATAATAGGGTCTTGCACTCTCTCAGCGAGAACACGAATACTCATCACTTAAATTCAGAAGTTCAACATCAAACAAATGAAAGCAATAACCCAGTTAATTGCATGGATACAGGTAGTTAAGATCAATCAAAATGACAAATTTCCACTATTTTACATGTTTTTTAAAGCTTCTATTATTTATTATTTTAAAATTCTTATCATCATATCATGGTATAACATATCTCAATATTTATTTTTAGATTAATTGATGGTTGAATCACAAAATCACTTGCCAACAAATGAAAAATATAAGGCGACAACATCACGAGTTAATTGGAAAAAAAAGATGACGGAAATTGCACAACCAAGCACAGGTATCTTTAAGATTTTAATTGGGAAGTATAATGCACTTTAAGGCAATATGTGTTTTTTTAAAAGCACTGAATGCGAGCATTGCCATATTGAGCAAGAGCAACAGTTTATACTACATTGAATACTCATTTATTTGCAAAAATCAATTACATTTTATTTTGTTTTACATATGCACTTTTATCGATATTGGAGATCCAAATTATGAATGTGAGCATTGCCATGCTCTATTTTGGTACGAAGAAAGGACTCCAAAGAACAGGCCATCAAAGAATCCAAAATTTTCATTGTGTTGCATGCATGGTCAAGTACAAATTCCTCTCTTGAAACATCCGCCTCAGTTGCTCCGTGATCTACTCGAGAAAAGGCACGAAAAAAGCAAAACTTTTATGGATAACACACGTGCTTACAACATGATGTATGCTTTTACATCAATGGGGGGGATGATAGATAAGAGCGTAAATAAAGGAAGAGGCCCTTATGCATTTAAGATGAGAGGTCAGAATCTTCATCGAATCGGATCATTGATTCCCAAAGAAGGAACTCCTCCACAATTCGCTCAACTATATATTTATGATACTGAAAATGAAGTTTCTAACAGAATAAAAGCTATCAGGTATGTTTCTTTCGTAATGTATTATATCATGGCATTTGTTTGCGTATATAAATTGTGAGAATATCTATTAATTTAAATTACTTGCTTTAAAATGAACAGTAAACAAAGGATGTCAGACTTTGACAACTCCATTGTAGCGGACTTAAGAAAAATGGTTGATGAAAACAATCCGTATGCAAAGATTTACAGAATAGCTGCAGAGCGTATTTCATTGAGAGATTCGAGTGAGGTAAGGCTTCGACTGATAGGAAAGCGATCTAAGGATGGACGAATGTATAATTTGCCAACTACCTCAGAAGTGGCAGCTCTTATCGAGGGTGATATTGAAGATGCACCTGATGTGAGAGACATCATAGTTGAGAATAGGTGTGGTGACTTAAAACAAATACACGAGTTCAACCCGTGTTATCTTCCTCTTCAGTACCCGCTGCTGTTTGTTTATGGGGAAGATGGATATTATACTGATATTCCTAGGAATATGCCTCCTATGTCAAAGCGAATCAATCTTTCTTTGAAGGAGTTCTTATCATTCCGACTACAGGAGAGGTCTACAGAGGGACCCCAACTTATGAGAAGTGGAAGACTACTGCAACAGTTCATGGTTGATTCGTACATAATGATGGATACACAGAGGCTTCAGTGGATTCATCACAATCAACCCGCTCTTCGTGTTGAATCTTACCGGAAACTATCAGAAGCGGTTTCGAGAGGAGATACCGATCCATCATCTGCAGGTAGGCGAGTTGTGTTGCCATCAACGTACACCGGAGGACAGCGTTGGATGACTCAAAATTTCCAGAATGCATTAGCTATTTGCAGGTGGACAGGATATCCGTCACTCTTTATCACGTTTGCCTGCAATCCAAAGTGGCCAGAGATTACGAGATTTGTTCAGAAGGAGGGACTAAGGCCAGAAGATAGGGCTGGTATTATATGTCGGGTTTTTAAGATGAAGGTTGACGAATTAGTAAAAGATTTGAAGGAAAAGAAGATTTTTGGCGAGCCTACTGCACGTAAGTCTTTAAGTCCACCGTTTTTTTTTTCCTTTTTTTTCTGTTGGTAACTGTCATCAACTTGATTACTCTTATATCAATACATTTATAAAAACAATGTCCTAATAAAAATTAAAAACAGTTTTGTTAATTCATCAAGCATGATACAATAAGAATTTTTTAATTATTATTAAGATTTTAAATTTTAAATTTAAACAATTATTCAAAGTGTAATCAAATTTATCAAAAGTTTCAGTTGTACTAGGACGGATGATATGTATAATTATTTAATTTTTATGTGAAAATAATTTTATTTCTTCCCATGCTTATTTGATACAGTTGTTTACACTGTGGAGTTTCAAAAGCGAGGTCTTTCCCATGCTCATATTCTTCTTTTTCTCAAAAGTAAGGACCGAGCAGGAACAGCCAAAAATGTCGACAAGTGGATATGTGCTGAGATTCCCGATAAAGAAACTAATCCTAAATTGTACGAGGTTGTAAAAGAATATATGGTACATGGTCCTTGTGGTGCTGCTAACCCAAAGTCCCCTTGCATGGAAAATAAAAGGTGCTCAAAGAACTTCCCTAAAACCTTTAATGAAGGAACATCCATTGATGAGAATGGATATCATGTTTATCGAAGGAGAGACACCGGAGCCAATGTAGAAAAAGGTGGAGTTTTGCTTGATAATAGGTATATTGTGCCTTATAATACTGAGTTGTTGTTGAAGTATTAGGCTCACATCAACGTGGAATATTGTAATCAAAGCAAATCCATAAAGTACTTATTCAAGTATATCAGCAAGGGAAGTGACAGAATAGGGGTTAAGTTTTGCGTCGATGATGAAGTGAAACATTATATGGATTGCGGATATGTTTCGCATGTGAGGCGATGTGGAGAATATTTGGATTTGATCTCCATTACAGACACCCCCTGTTGAGCGCTTATCTTTCCATTTAGAAGGAGACCAGGTCATCCCTTTAAAGACGGTGATTATCTTCCGGATGTTGTGGGTAAACCTACTTAGTCAATCACGCTTTTACGGTGGATGAAAATCAATCGTGAAAATTCAGAGGCTCGACGTTACAAGTATCATGAGTTTCCAAATCATTTTGTTTGGGATAAGACAAAGCGAGAATGGCGTCCTAGAAAGAAAGGCACATCAATAGGACGGATTTATCATGTCCCCATCAATACTGGAGATATATACTATCTGAGGCTGATGTTAAATCATATTCCTGGTGCTACATGTTATGATGATTTGAAAACCGTAAATAACAAAGTGCACGATGATTACAAAGCAGCATGTTATGCTCTAGGATTGTTAGATGATGATAAAGAGTATGTGGATGGAATAAAAGAAGCAAGTGAATGGGGGTCACCTAATTATTTAAGAAGACTATTCACGGTGCTTCTACTATCTAATAGTATGTCGAGGCCACAAGATGTCTGAAATCAAACTTGGCAAGTACTGTCAGATGATATTATTTACAAGCATCAGAAGAATTTTAACAATCCTGGTAAAACTTTTTTGATGTTTGATTTAATTTTTTAATGAAATATATTAATGTTTATATGATTTGTCACGTTTTTTATATTATTTTTTTAAATGATGTGAATTAATTATATTTTGATTATTTTTTTAATGTGAATCTTTTCATATTGTAGGGCTGAAACTCAGTGACGATCAAGTAAATTTTTTTTTGCATTGGCTGAAATTGATAAGTTACTGGCAGCAAATTGCAGTGGTCTCCGAAATTTTAAAGACATGCCTCAACCAAGCACTTCTGTTATTTCTGATGCGGAGAATATGCTAATATTAGATGAAATGTCATATGACGTTGAGGAGATGCAGGCTGAGCACTCCAGATTACATAAATGTTTGAATGAGGAACAAAGGATGGTTTATGAAAAGATTATGTCTGTTGTTGATTTAGGTGATGGTGGAGTTTTCTTTTTGTACGGGTATGGTGGCACGGGGAAGACGTTCATATGGAAGACTTTGTGCTCGGCATTGAGAAACAGGAGGGACATAGTTCTTCCAGTTGCTTCTAGCGGTATTGCTTCCTTACTTCTTCCAAGAGGTAGGACTGCTCACTCCAGATTTGGCATACCTATTCAGGTGGACGAAATCTCAACTTGCAGCAAGATTAAACCTGGTTCTGATGTGTGTGGTCTCCTAAAGAAAACGAAGCTCATAATTTGGGATGAGGCTCCAATGACCCACAAGCACTGCTTTGAGGCTCTTGATAGGAGCTTGAGGGACATTATGCGTACTTCTGTTGGTCGATGCTCTGATAAACCCTTCGGTGGATTAGTTGTTGTGTTTGGAGGAGATTTCAGGCAAATATTGCCTGTTGTGCCTAAAGGAAGCCGACATGATATTGTACATTCTGTCATTAGTTCATCTAAACTTTGGAATTCGTGTGAGGTTCTAAAATTGACAAAAAATATGAGATTGCAGGTAAATCATCTTATATTAAACTTTAATATTTTACATTTTCCTATTCCAGTAATTAAATATTTCTATCTCATTCATTTTCTGAATCTATGTAGGTCGGTTCCTCTTCCTCTTCTGATGCTATGGAGATCAAAAATTTTGCTGAATGGATACTAAGGGTAGGAGATGGTGATGTCGGTGAAGAAAATGATGGAGAAGTTGACATTAAATTACCAAATGATATTTTGATAACGGATACAGCTGATCCTATTGCAACTATTGTTCAAAAAACTTATCCTGACATATTACATAATATGGGTATTGATGGGTTTTTTCAGGATAGAGCAATTTTGGCACCAACTAATGAGATAGTAGATACTATCAATGATTATGTGATGTCACAGTTGCCCGGTGAAGAAGTGTTGTATATGAGTTCAGATAGCATCAGCAAGGAGGACGGCGATATTGCTGGACACGATGATGTATTTTCTGTTGAGTTTCTTAATACGATCAAATGTTCGGGCTTGCCGAACCATTCCATACGTCTGAAGGTTGGGTGTATAGTCATGCTACTCAGAAACATTGATCAAGCTTCTGAATTATGCAACGGAACGAGACTGATGGTTACAAATCTAGGAAAACATATAGTTGAAGCAAGAATGCTCTCTGGAAAGAATACTGGCATGAAGGTGTTTGAGCCTAGAATGATGTTGAGCCCATCCGATTTGACAAAATTCCCAGTTAAATTCCAGCGTAGACAGTTCCCATTGAATCTTTGCTTCGCTATGACTATAAATAAGAGTCAGGGACAATCTCTTTCTCATGTAGGGCTTTACCTTTCTCGACTTGTATTCAGTCACGGACAGTTGTATGTAGCAATCTCGAGAGTTACAAGCAAAAAGGGTCTCAAAGTTCTGATTTGTGAAAAGGACGGTCAAACGAGCTATGTGACCACTAATGTGGTCTATAAAAAAGTTTTTCACAAATTATGAGGTAATTCTAATTTTATAAATATTTATATACTTGCAATAATTCATTTAATAGACTTAACTTTAATGCGTGTATTGGTTTGTAGGTATCAGATTCAAATTAATGTGGCTGCTGCTAAATGGGGTAATTCTAATTTTATAATATTTATACTTGCAATAATTCATTTAATAGACTTAAAATAAAACTCTTCTTTACATCACAGGAAATTTTCTCTCGACGGTGGAGGACGTTGCTAACTCAATTTGGGACGAAAGAGTATGAATTATAATTTAGCACTGTGTCCATGAAGTCTTAATGGATGTTTCACTTTCATTGTAACTCTGAGGGCTTCAAATATCTTATTTTTTTCCCTTTCTTTTCTTCTTTTTTGTGTGTGGCTATGGCCTGTGGGGGTGAATAGAATGGGAAGATATGCACATATATCATATTTACATTGTTTAAGTGAATGCTTCATGTATGTATGGTGTTTTACATGGAGTTCTTGGGTTACATGAAAAGATAGTCGGCAGTGTGTATTGGAATAAGTTGTGTTATAAGAAAACAACGTTCATTGTCAAGCTCATCCTCATCTTGATGTTAACATCATCATTGGACTTTATATAGCAATGTAGATCATGGGGGGTTTATTAATGAAAAATGTCAAATTTGAAGATTATTTAGGGACGGAGGTAGTATTTTTTTTTTCTTAGCATTACTATGCTCCCGTCGAATCTCGATGGGTTACTGACTAGTTTTCTTTTAGTACGAAGAAACTTTCAGTAATAATTTAATTATCATAATAAAAATTTGAAAATTGTTTTTGTAATATTTTAAATGTTGTATCAATTACAAATTTTATATTTTTATTAAGATAAATAATTTAATCTAAAATTATTGTTAAAAGTTTATTCACATTAACATAAAAAAATATGATATTTATTTTGGTGCAGAGAATAGAATAGAGGAAGGGAGTTCAACCATCTTGCCCCTCAATAAGAGATAAAGTGCTTTTATGTCCCTCATAGCCCCAACATCTATTTGACATTTGTACTTTTGAAACAATGATGCTTACTATATTTTCATTTAAGTGTGTTCATGATCTAATTTGTTCCGATTTTTATCAAAATTTTAAAAAATCAGGACCGAAATAATATTTCGATTTTGTATAAATTTAGGATCAGGACCAGATCAATACATTATAAGACGAGTCTCATTTGTCCGGTTCCAATGGTTCAGTCCCGGTCCGATTCTGTCGATTTTACAAATTACAATATAATATATTTAAAAAAAAACAAAACATACAACAAATAAATATTATCATTAGTTGTGTCAAAAAAAATTAAACAGATTTGTCACAAATATTCAATATGCAAACCACAACATAAATTATTAATAATTAATTGTTCACCTTCAAATTTAACCATAACATAGAAAAATTTAAAAATTAAAAGCTACAGATTACAACATCAAGTCGACGCAAAATTTGTCACATTGAGTGTCAACTTCAACTAATTCTGTCACTTTCAAGTTTCAACTTTAAAACACAAGTGTCCAAAAAAAGAATATGATCAATATAGAATACAAAGCTATTCCCATTAAAGAATTAAGAAAATTTTTGTGATATATATATATATATATATATATATATATATATATATATATATATATATATATATATATATATATATATATATATATATATATATATATATATGTATATATATTATATAAATAATCGGGGTATGGTTCGATTTTGGTTATTGAACGTGTATATTATTTTCAAAATCAGGATCACAATAAATAATCCGTTTCGTAAAAAGAAATGAATGAACAATATTTTAGTTAATTTTGCTAATAAAAATTATAATGTGTATCATACATACGTTTATTATCTATATAATATATTAAAAGATAAACATTTAGAGCCCTCACATTAAGCCATGTTACTATTATGACATGACATTATGTAATTCTCTTATTGGTCTTAGTTTCAAAGATTTTTCATTTAATAAATTGATTTTTCATTTAATAAAAGGTTAATGTTTATAAGGTAAATATTTATACAGTATATTATCCCGATTTAAGCTCAATCAACATTTGAATTTTGAAGTCAAATTTTGAATTTTCAGAAAAAGGGAAAGCAATTAGTAAATAAGGAAATGTAGCTCTTCAAAACTGAATCGATTAATATTTTATTCAAATGCACATTTTTTGTTTTTTAAAATTTTATTTATAATTCATTTTGAGACAGAAGAAGTAGTACTATAATTATGATCCATATACATACAAATTTATATTATAAATTGAAATCTTTGGCACATAAATTAAAAATAGTTACAATAATATAGTCTAATAAATGAATACTTTTTTTTATTTTAAGCAAAATAAAAATTGATCAATTATTTTTATTTTGGGACGAAAGAAATATTAATGTAATGATCTATATACATGCAAGAGTCTTATAAATAAAAATTTAAAAATATAATCAAAGAGTAACGGTCCAAAAATAAATATTTTTTTAAATAATTTATTTATAATTCTTTTTGAGATGAAAGAAGTAGTACTATAATGATCCATATATATACACATATGTACCGAGAGAATGATTGTACCATTTTTTTAATCTTTTTTTTTTTTAAAGAAAGTTGTTTATCTTAAAAAATAATAAAAATTATGTGCATATCACGTTGATTACGCATTAGTTACGATTAGCCTCCAAAAAACACGTAATACATATAATATATTAAAGCAGAAGAAAATCCAAGCTCTACAGCTTGCCACGTGGCAAGCTCTTATTCATTTCGCCAATAATTCAGCTTTTTGGTCCATAAATAACAATCATTTGTGTTTTAGTCCTTTAAATTCCTTTGTGTTTTAGTCATTTGAAAATTAAATTCCCCAATAATTCAAATTTTTGGTCCATAAAAATCATTCATTTGTGTTTTAGTCCTTTGAAAATTAAATCCAATAAGTTATTTAATTAATAATTATACATTAAAATAAATCCAATAAGTTTATTTAAATGAAATAAATCCAATAAATTTATTTAAATGTTTTATATCAAAATTATCGTCTCACTTTTTTATTGTTGTATATAAACCTAACATATTGTTTTCGTTTATTTAAATGAAATTAATTATTAATTAAACTTATATTCTTTTTAAATGAAATTTTAGTCCTTTGAAAATTAAATCCAATAGATCCTGGTAATTTGATTATGTGAAGTTCCGCAAGAGAAGTAGATTGTTGTAAATATTTCTTATACGGAACTGAGGGAGTAGCTAATATATTGAATATTAACTACTCCCTCCATCCCTATAAGAAATTAATACAGAGGATCTTAAGAGAACATTAGAGCTAGATACAGAGCATCAGAATGATGATAGAATTCCAATAACTGTGCTGAAGTGTTGTGCAGTTAGCAAAGCGCGCCTTGATCAAAAATGCAATAACTCCGTGCCCAAACACTATTTTTACGAACCGATTTTTTTTTGTTAGAAAATAGACTCACGGATCTTTCCAACCATGTACTCCACCCCTTCTAGATCCTTCTGAGTCGATACAGTTTATTCAGTCAAGTTGACTCAAATTCCAGCACTGCAGATTCTATATTCAGTTTCTGTTTTTCTCAGTCTGCCTTTCCTCTTTTTTGTACCTACACATTAATTTGATTAATATTTTAGGAGGCAATAGGAGCAATGGCAACAAACAGTCCGGTGATTACAATCAATTCAATCGAAAAGAACACTAAGCTTCGCAGTATAGTTGTGCGTATTTTGAAAGTGTGGACAGCAAAAAATAAGTTTGGAAAACAATCGCTTGAAATGATATTGATTGATGATGAGGTTAGTGCTTAAGATATATATTTCTTCTTTGTTTATATTTTTTTCTTTAACTAACAATTTGCATTACTAACAGTTTAATACTATCTATTTTTATAATATAAAAATTCTATTTTAATTATAATATCTTATCATTATTTTACTTAGGGGTCTAAAATTCAAGAAGATTTCTAATTTCGGTGTGGAGCAAAACAATCCTATTAATCAAAAGGCGAAAATTAATCATGCATGGAAGATAATCTTAAGTTTAGCGACGAAAATTTCTGAAGTTGAGATTCCTACTCGGATCTCAGACAATGGATTTCAATTCACTTCCTTTAATGATTTAAGTAACTACCCTGAGAAATTTGTTTTGGTTAAGAATATATCTTATTTTTATTCAAAACCTTAATGCGATCATAAGATTCACAGTTATGCTATTTTTCTTGAAATATTACTAGATGTTATTGGCGAGGTTATACTGCTTCTAGGAGATTTCGAGGTTGTGACTGCCTGCAATGCTAGAAAAATGGATGTGACATTGGTTAATAATGAGTAAGTTAATCGAAATATCATCATTTGATTAACATTTTTATTATAAGCATGTTATTTTAGTATTATATTTACATATAATTTTTTGATATAATGACAAGGGATTGCAATTGTGTTGCATATTGTGGGAGTCATATGCAGATGACAATGTTTTACTATGATGTAAGCTATTTTAGCTAAAGATATTCCTATTTATCATTTTTATTTTTAGTGAATTTATGAAATCACAAAATTTGATATCTCTAAATTGTTTAACAAAGAATAGATGTCATGTTAAATGTTTACATAATATTATACTTAGTGCCTAATCTTTGAATATTCTGCTGTTTAATTAAATATATTTTGACTAATCTTTTCTAATCAGAAAATGACTCACAAGAGAAATTATAACATTTTGCTTGATGGCTAAAGCTTTGATAACTATATTCAAGAGATCAGCTAATATTTTGTTTTGGTAAATAGTTGTCAAGTGGTTGAAACTTGAAATGTTGGTATGATTTTGACACATTTATGAACTATGGGTATACATAATTCAGATTTATAATAATCACAACTTGAGTATTATCTGAAATACTTCATAAGGTCTTGAGTCGTGCTTCCTTGATGTATCTTGATTGTGCATTCAGAAATTTTTATATTTTTTCCATCTCTTAAAAAATCGATGAGCAAGTGCACACACAATTTTTTTTTTATAATAGAAATAGATATATGTGATCAAAATATGTTTGATCATCATATCATGCACAAATACATCAAATGAGAAGAAAAATATACTTCCTCTGTCCACTTACTTACTTCACACTTTCTATTTTGGGCATCCAAATACATACTTCACACTTTATTTTTTTTACCTAAAATGGAAAGTTTTTATTATTAAAATATTAACCCTACCCCACTCATTTTCTCTCCTACATTATTTTAATACTCACAACACCATTAGGGCAACTCCAACAATGGTCCTAAAACCTAATTTTGATACCCACACAAAGGTCCTTGCATCTCCAATAGCAAAAACTAGAGGTATCAAAATTTGATTAAGTCCTTAGCAAAGTACCATATTTAGGACTTGGCTTAGGACTTTGCTACTTCATTTTTTTTCCATACACCCTTCTTTCATTTTCTTTTTACATTTGTTCTACTTCTTTTTAAATTTATTTAATTATACATAAAATTTTTGATTTTTGATTTAAATTTATTTAAATTTTTATATAATTATTTATAAAATTTTAAATTTTATAAAAAAATTATTAATTAAAAAAATTATTATATTTCGAAATTATTTATAAAATTTTAATTTTTGATAAAAAATAACTAATTAAAATAATTATTATATTTCAAAATTATTTATCATATTAAAAATATTAATAAAGTTATTAACTTAAAAAAAAAACTAATTTGGTACCTAATTTTTGATATCCATTGTTGGAGATGATTTTTTAGGAATATGCAAAAAGTCTTCATGGGTATCAAAATTTAGTTTTAGGATCCTTAGGACTAGGACCACCATTGGGAGTTGCCCTTATAATTTACTATTCTCTCCACTCATTCTCTCTCCTATTTTACTTTTACACTCACAACATTTATACGCATAAACAGTAACTGTAAACTAACTAAGTGGACGGAGTTTATGACCAACCAGGCGTCACTGTAAACTAACTAAGTGGACGGAGTTTATGACCAACCAGGCGTCACTGTAAACTAACTAAGTGGACGGAGTTTATGACCAACCAGGCGTCACCGTTGGCAACACTCAAACCACCACACCGGTATAAATTTGGAGCATATAAATAAATTGGGCCGAGACCGTCTTTCATCTTCGCCCCAAATTCAATTTCAAATCGCCAATTTGGCAATCAATATTCATAATTCGATCTGATCTAACAAAAACACACACACGGATAAGGAGAAATGGCTATGGCGAGGGCAAGCTCTGGCCTCGCATACCCGGACAGATTTTTCGCGGCAGCTTCATATGCAGGTTTTGGTGGATCTCCAAACTCTTCCGCCAAAGGTGTCAGCTTCAAATTCTCAAACGATGTCGCTCTCTTGCTCTACGCACTCCACCAACAGGTTTCCATTTCTTACCCTCCACTTGCGCAAATTGCCAAATCTTGACATGCGAAAGAAATGCTAACTTGATCCAATGTTGGTTGGTGATGAGTTTTGTGTAAAATGCTGTGATTGTGCTTCGTACTTTGATATGAGTCGTGGTAGATCTGGGTTGAATTGGGATTGTGATTGGCATTATGGATTGTAGCTCAATATAGGGGAAATTTTAGGAGTTGAAAGGGATCAGTTTTCGTGGTACAGTGGTATTTGAACATCTAAAGACCCTGTAATGCATTGGTTTTTTGCTATTTGGGGACGTTCGATAAAATTAGTGACTTAATTGAGGAAAGTTTGCAGTTTGATTCAGATTAAAATTCATAGTGTGAGTGATATTAATTGAATTGTGTTCATTGTTTAGGATAGTCAAGAAGAGTAGATGTGACCTCCTTCTTTGTAAGTTATTGGCATAATTTAAGGAAGTGGTTAAAATGTACGAGTTTGACTCGCAAGTCCAAATTGATGTATCAGTTTAGAGTGAGCAGTCATATGGTTGACACATCAATTTAGAGTGAAAGATACACCTTTTTCTTGGAAATTGTAGCACTTCTCAATTTCGAGATATGTTGGTGATGAGTTACGACTAGTTGTCTGCCTTTGGTTGCTTGTTTCAGAGTGATGGCTGTTTATTTTGTGGTTCTTATTGGATGCAGGCAACTGTTGGACCTTGTAATATTCCAAAACCTAGAGGATGGAGTCCTGTGGAGCAAAGCAAATGGACAAGGTTAGTGTCTTTGGGCCCTCTGACTTTAATGTTGGTTTAATGAATTGGGTTTCATTTTTTATGCATGAAGGACTAACGCAAGCCCCCTGGGCATCTGAGATCTTATTAAATTTGGCTAGTTTATGATTGCCACGTGACAAAATAAAATGTCTATAAGCAAAATTCTGAAGCAACCAACAAATATATGATGTCAGAAGATGAGCATCATTTGCCAATACTAAGAAAAGACTCAGTGCCTAACGGTTCCAGAATGTTAATAGTTGTTGATCATCAATAATGGATATTAAGGTCATACACGGATGCATTGATGCTCACTCCTCAAGTGTATGCTAAAGCGTCTCTCGACTATCCCATCTACCCAAATAATAAAGAAAATGCATACTCTTTTCAACATGTTGGAACTTTCTTAGTATAGTTCCATAATACTCCCTCCGTCCCATATAAGATTTCACTTTTGCCATTTTGGGCGTCCCATATAAGATTTCACTTTCCTAAAATGGCAAAGAATCTTTACTATTCCTCTCACTCATTTTCTCTCCTACTTTACTTTTATACTCACAGCAACAATCAACTTACTATTCCCTACCCCACCTTCTCTCTTCTACCTCACTTTTCGTACTTACAACAATTACACCACTTACACATTTTCTTAATTCCCGTGCAAAACCCATTTGTGAAATCTTATATTGGACGGAGGGAGTAGTTCTTTATTACCACATTAACTGAAAATTGGGGGGCCGCAATCAAGGATTAGGATCAGCCTGCTACGCCTTTTATTTTTTTCCTTTCAATGCACATTGTAATTTTCTTGGGTTAAGTAAACAACCCCTTCTTGTATGGTCTTGCTGACCCTTAAATGCACATTGTCTCTCAGCTTTATCAGCTCTTCATTGGCTAGTCTAATATTTCAAGATTCTATCATTCAACACGTTACAAATCTGATCTGATCTAATATAGACACCTGAACAAAGTGGAGATGAAAGTATAATTGTAAATACCTCACTAATCATACTCTCTAGTACTTTGTCCTACAGTGGACTCCATTTTTCCTTTGACAAGGTCTTGTTTCAGCTTTCTAGGACCCCTCCGTGAATGACGTTTCATCAAGTCTTTTAAGTTGTAAATCTTTCACCCTCTTGTACTTAAACCTCTTGCTATATTCAACTCAACTAAGGATATATACTAGTTGCTCTCCGTGATTTCTTTTCTGCCATTATATTTTCAGTGTTTATGTTCGTTAGGGGCCCCAGAATTTATAATATATCAACCAGGGCTTATGTTCCTATAAAAACTTGGGATCATAGGCACAACCTTAGTTCTGGTACATTCACCGCTTCGGCCTAATGGGCTAGTCAGGTGGAAGTTGACCTTTTTGGTGGCCAGAAATTGGGTGAAATTACTTTATTTTGTTTCCATCACTCTTAATTTTGGTGTCAACTGGGGAAAGCAACCATATCAGGTTAAATGATTTTGATTCCCTTTCCATTCATCCTCTGGTATTACTTGAGGTCAGTGAATGCATGCTGAAGAAGCTCTCTAGTTGTCATCTTTTTCTAATCCTTTATATTTTTCAATTGCTAGACAAAGACGCATCCTTAGCATTTCCTTAGTCTCCAAACTGAGTATTACTTTAATGTTATGCCAAAACTTTTCCATCTTCGTATGTGGCTGAATTCACACATATTCGAGCTGGCAAGATACATGTGAAATTAAACCTCAGCGCAAATAGTTAGCCACTGATATAAAGCCTTATATGTCATTTCTAGTGGACGATACTTGAGATTCTTCGTAAATTATTCAGTGAAAATAGTTTTTATACTTCAAACTCATATATAACGTTCTCTTTTTGCAGCTGGAATGGACTTGGAAACATGGCCTCCACTGAAGCAATGCGCCTGTTCGTAAAGATATTGGAGGTATGTGCAGTCTATAGATGCTACAATTCTATCTAGTGTATGTTGAACCTTAAGCGTATACACTGCATTTTTCTTGGTAGGAAGAAGATCCGGGATGGTATTCACGCACATCCAACTTTATAACTGAGCCTGTTGTAGATGTGGAAATGAATGTGAGTTTGCTGGAAGTTCTTTATTTGTTATGTGTTGTAGACTTGTAGTTACTTATTGAAAAAATCCATTTATTATGAATGTTACACTGCCTCTCTTCTCAAAAAAAAATCCCATTTGACCGAGCACATATCGTAAGAAGATGACAAAATAGTTAATGCCACTTTTTTAGAATATACCAAAAGGGATATTGGACTCTTTTCAGGAATAGAGGGAGTGTCATGATGTTTTCTTGATAGATTTTGTAATTGATGTGGGGGGGGGGGAGGTTGGGGAGGGGGAGCACGGATGAATATACACTTAATTTAATCATGATGTGGAAAATGTGATAAAAGTTTTTTGCAGATGAAAAATCCGACAAACCAGTTTTTCCTACTTTCTATATTGTGAATAAGGATAGCTCATAAGCATTAAGAACATTTTCAAAAATATTTTGACATAAGTATGTCATAATAATCCTTGCAGACACTGTAAGTACCAACTTAAGCTGTTAAGTCACCCTCTCCATCTTTCACTACCTAACTTGTCAATCCATTGGTGCAATCCTTGATTCTGTTTAGTGGCTATCATCATCAAATACTACGATTTCAATGGGAGAAAGAAACAATCACTTATGCAAATCAATTCAAACATGATGAACAAATTAAGAATATGCATACACCCAATATAAGCCGCAATCTGCCCATTAGCTATTTCCCTAATCACAGCACCAATAAGTGATGATTATGAAATCAAGAATACTTGTATGCTCTATTGAATCGTGTTTGAGGGGTGGTAGGGGGCCCTTGAACTGTATTTGATCACAATTGGTGGTTTATACTTTCATTTGATTAGCAATATGCTTTTATACTCAATAGATCAATTTTTCCTTTTCTTTATCTCTTGTAGCATGCTTCAAAAGAAAAAGTGTTCACTGTAACTGAGAATGGAAACACCTCTCCCGAAACAAAAACTATTCCCGCTGAGAATGGGAATTCTGCAGAAACTCAGGATAAGGATGTTGTATCAGAAGGCCTTGATTCAGTTGGTGTATATGACCAGTGGGTCACACCTCCAGTTTCTGGTCAACGTCCAAAAGCCCGATATGAGGTATGGCTTTCTTCCATTTTCGCAGAAGTTGATTGGTTCTTTTCCTCCTCCTCTTTGAGCACGTTTCTAAAATTTGCAGCATGGAGCAGCAGTTATTGATGATAAAATGTATATATTTGGTGGAAACCACAATGGGCGTTACCTAAATGATCTTCAGGTAAAATAATATATTCAGATGCTCAATTTTCATCATTACAGGAAATGCAAGAGTTTTGGCCTCAATTCGGTGCTTCTCTACGTGTAAATGTTACCAGATTTTCATTTAATTCATTGTGATCACCTATTCTATTGTGGAAGATCTGAATTTGTATTTCGTTCTCTTGTACACTTGTTCAAATTGTTACTCTAATGTCTTATTTTATTTTTGTGCTTATTAAAGAAAAGAATAGCAGTTTTTACATTTTTTTTTCAATTCTGACGAGGATAACGCAGGCCTTTGATTTAAGAAGTTGGACATGGTCCAAAGTTGAAGCTAAAGTCAGTGCAGAGGCTGAGTCATCATCTCCAGTAACTGCAGCTCCTTGTGCAGGGCATTCCTTGGTGAGCATGGAATCGTATGCTTGTTGCTTTTAGAGTTCATGAATGAGAAGTGTTGCAGTTGATTGTATATACTTGAGGATAGCAAATGTCACATGGTAGGTTCAACTACTCTCTTCCCTAACATTGTATGATTGTATTATTGTTGGTCTATAGATTCCATGGGAAGGAAATAAGCTTATTTCAATTGCTGGACATACAAAGGACCCTTCTGAGACCATACAAGGTTCGCAGCGTTTTAAATTAACATTCTTTTATTTTACTTCGACCTTAATCATATTGAAGCATCATATATGAAAATCAAATATATTTATACTGGTTTGTTAGATTGAAAATTTTAGTGCATAGAAATAAAATCGCAGAAGCATATGTGTGTAATATCAATTCAAGGAGTTGATAATATTTCAGAATCTTGTGTAAGGCTTTAAAAGTCTTCTTTCTACTTATTAGCTCTCTTTTGAATTGTTGATTCTGGGTCCCTTAATCTATTCTTATACACCTTTAAGATCAACATTTTGGGTGGGGCAAAGTCGCTTCGCTTTTTTTATTCGTTTCATACCCCAGAATGTTGGTGTCATTGCAAGTTTAGGAGTATATCTTTGTAGCGCTACAACTCAACCTAGATTATATTCTTTATCATGGTTTCCCAAAATGTTGGTCTTCATCCATTCTAAAGCTTTTATCTCAATGCGTTTTTGCTTTAAAGTAACTTAGGTTAACATATTGACTTTATTGCTTACTGTAACTCCTTTTAAAGATCTGTGTTTGTTTGGAAAGCCTCTTGGAGATCCATAAGAAAGTGCCTTGATAGTGCCAACACTGTTGTTGTGAACAGTGCCGTTTACAATTCCTTATTTTCCCAGTCTGTCAGGCATCTTGTTACTTCAAAGCGGTTACCAAATGAGAATTGTTATTCACCCCCGCACATTTACTTAATACCCCCGCAATATAATTTTCAAAAAAATGCCATTAATTGAAAAGACTCTATTACCCTTCACTTCACTAATATGTTGTACACCCGCAATTAACGAAGAATTGAGAATCAATCCGCCTGAGTGAGAGATAATCTTTGTGGATACATTCTTTATCTCCGGCGAAATGAGAGTTGATCTCTATTAAATTACTCAATGAATGATTGATGTAATGAAGGAAGTGAGGAAGAGTTGATTTCATTTCCGTTTGATTTTGATTTTGGCGTGTCAAATGAGGGATTCAACAGAACCCTACTGCTGGATTTCTCAAATCCTCCAAATTTGATTACGCCATTGTTGTGGTGGGAGAGCCTCCTTATGCAGAGACTTTTGGGGACAGTCAAAATCTATCAATACCTGAACCTGGCCCAAGTATTATCAAGAAAGTTTGGGGGCCGTGAAATCTCGGGTCGTCCAGTTGTGATTGAGCCATATGTTGCCACCATTGATGCACTTGTAGAAATCACTAGGTTTTTTATGCTTTCTCATTTATTTTACTGATTCTTTTTTCAATGATTGAAGAATTTTTTTTTTATAACGGGGGTATATTTTTGTGGGTATATTTTGATAGAGTAGGAGGGTGTTTATTGAAGGGTTAAAAGGGTAGAATAGTAATAATGGGGTTATAGTTTTAATTTTTATAAGTAATGTTAGTAATGCGGGGGTATTAAGTAAATGTGCGGGGGTAAATAACAATTCTCTTACCAAATCCTTTTGCTGTTTTTTCTTTCAGAAAGATTCATTTATAGGATTCATAATGCTGATTAAACATATCATAAAAAGTTTCTAAGCTTTCTTCCATGCAAAGCGGGAAATCTGATGTGGATATTTATATGTTATCAGAAGCCTTATTTATCTCTTGTATCCCCAGCTTACTTTCTAGTAATCTATTTATGTATATTTTTCTTTTTACAGTGAAGGCATTTGATCTTCACACTAGTACGTGGTCAACAATGAAGACTTATGGAAAGCCTCCGGTAAATATTCTAGTACCTTGTGGCACTACCTGTTTTTCTTTCACAAAGAACTGGAACTATCTAAGATGCTTATTTACTAGGAAGGAAGCTGCTTGTTCCAAGAGATGAATCTATTAAGTTAGGAAACTTTGTGATGGTTGTCCAGACTGTACCTTACTATATTGCTGGAGTAACAAACATAGAAACTCAATGTGTTTGTGTGTAATACTCCATCCCACATTAGCTAGGTGTGGGAGTTTAGTGTGCTATTAAAAAGCGCACAAAGCTACAACTGTGCACCAACATCATCCATGTACTTTTGGGTGGGTTTCTGGTAAGCGAAGTGGACCCAAGATATTTGTGTTCAGTGGGCTAGTGTGTGATGCTTATGTAGCGAACCGTGTTTTTGGGCTCAGATCATTATGGTATCATGGCGGAATCCTGGCCAAAAGGCGTACGAACTCACCCTGGGGTACGATTCTAGTGGACCTAATGGGCCTTGCCACGGACAACAATGATTTAAGTGGGGGTGTTTGTAACACTCCATTCCACATTGGCTAAATGTGGGAGTTTAGTGTGCTATTAAGAAGTCCACAAAGCTACTAATTGGCACCAACATCATCCATGGACTTTTGGGGTGTGCATGTGGTAAGCCAAGTGGGCCCAAAATATTTGTGTTTGGTGTGTCAATGTATGGTGCTTATGTAGTGGACGGGGTTTTTGGGATCGGATTGTTACAATGTGAAACTGAAAAAGTTCCTTCGAATGTTTCTTTCAAAGTGGAATTGTTAAGGGGACGGATGGACGAAAACATTATACCTAATAGTCTATGGCGTATGGATCGATTTCATAATTACCGCAGTTTCTCCTTCTCTTACCTCAGAAGGGTCTCATGGTAGTGTTGTACATTAACAAGTAGATGCTCATAGTAGTGTTGTACATTCCTTCTTTGATTATTAACAAGGAGATGCACTTGTTCATATTTGTTTGGGGAGTATCCTTTGACCGAAAAACGATAGTAACTAGAGCAAAGTTTCAATTGCTGAAGTTGTGGGTTATGGAATTTCAAACTGTAGCAGTTGCACAAATTCTGAAAATTAACAAGGCTCAATCTCATTTCATAATTTGTTTGTGAATGAATTCCACTTTTGCAGGTCTCACGCGGAGGCCAATCAGTGACCCTTGTAGGGACAAGCTTAGTCATATTTGGTGGACAAGATGCAAATAGATCCCTTTTAAATGATCTGCACATTTTGGACTTGGAAACAATGACCTGGGATGAAATAGATGCAGTGTAAGATGCTCATTTGTTTTTTCCAAAGCAAGTTTGTCCTTTCAATTTCATTACTCATTAACATGTATGAGGGATTTAGTGAAGCAATGAATATATATGCTCTTAGTTGTTAGTGGATTTTATTCTTCAATGATCAGTCCATTGTCCACTGGTTCGTAGCTGCATAATTCTTGAATATGTACTGGATTTTTCTATTTTTGCAGTTTCACAGATATCTTTGTTGTCTGTTGCTAATAAATGTGTTGGTCATCCTGACAACTTATGCTCATATTTAATGCAATTAAAGTGTGTTAGATTCTCAAACACCAGCATATTTTCCTCTATATTATCCATTTGGTCGAAGAAATAAGTTGAGCTTATCACCGGCCCTTAGCTGCATTGAGTCCCTTGTTCGTGCTATTTGGTGGAACTATTTTGTCAGTATCATCACAAAATCTTCGAGTTCTACCTGTCTTTGAAGTGTGCTTGTTTCTATGTTTCTGTAGGGGATCACCGCCTTCTCCAAGGTCTGATCATGCTGCAGCAGTACATGCGGAGCATTATCTTCTTATTTTTGGCGGAGGTTCACATGCAACGTGCTTCAACGATCTGCATGTCCTCGACTTGCAAACGGTAAGATGACCTTATTCCTCCCATTTGGAACTTTTGTCTAACCTGTATTTTACTTATATGTGTATCCAACCTGTGTGAAGATGGAATGGTCAAGACCTACCCAACAAGGTGATATACCGAGTCCACGTGCGGGCCATGCTGGTGTAACAATTGGGGAGAATTGGTTTATTGTCGGTGGTGGTGATAACAAGAGTGGTATGTATTCCAGGAGTTGACTTTTAAATTTCTCTTTTATTTGAAATGAGTGGTAGAAGTTACTGGATTAGACCGTCTTGGCATTTTCAGTTGACATCTGTGGTAGAAGCTACTGTAGTAGAACTTCTTGGTATTGAAATTGCTAAAAGATACACATGAAGGAGTTAAAACTTGAATAGTGTCTTCAACTTGTCAAAGGGTCATATTTCTATAAAATGATTGTCATTACCATCATTCATTCCACAACAACAACATTACCCCAGTGCCTATTGGCTGTAGCTTTAGTGGAGCATAATTACTTATGAGGAACTAAAGATGTGCTAGTGACTGTTAGCTGAAGATTGCACTGATTTCCTAGAAATCCACGAGTCGGTATATCTTGTCCACAAACCTGAAGGTGCAGTAAGAAAAGGGTATCTTAATGGGAAGTGACTCACATTACTCATTTGTGGTCGAAGGCTTGAATTACTTGCTTCTCTAATACTCTGTCACCAGGCTTACCATCCAGCCCAATTGACATGTTTTTAAAATGCTATCCCATTTACCGGTTTTCAGTACTTATTACTTCTTTCAATGGTTTTACAGGTGTCTCAGAAACTGTTGTCCTTAACATGTCTACACTTGCCTGGTCAGTGGTAACTACTGTTCAAGAGCGGGTTTCTCTTTCTAGTGAGGTAATTTTATCAGAGGATGATGTCACTCGCTCTTCTAATATTATGGTTAAACTTTGGAGTTTGGGTTCATCCGGAAGGACACAGGATAAGACTGTACTGACATTTGAACAGTAGTGACTGATGGTCACATATCCAATACAATGCATATTTAATTAAGCCATCGCTTATAATACTAGCAGCGCCTTTGCTTTCAGGGATTAAGTTTTAATCTTATTGCAGGGCTTGAGTGTGGTTTTGAGCTCCTATAATGGTGAAGATATTCTGGTATCCTTTGGAGGATATAATGGGCGGTACAGCAATGAGGTTGATAGTGATCTTTAGTCTCTCTCCCTCCACCCCTATTTAAAACCTTTTTGGCAAGCTTATTCTGTTTCATTCTTTTACTTATTATGACTTTGGTCACTGTTTTAGGTCAACTTACTTAAACCGAGCCACAAATCAACCTTGCAACCAAAAATTGTGGCCACTCCAATGGATAGTGTGTCAGGAGCGCAAAATGGTACGAACGCGACCCGAGATGTAGAGTCAGAGTTCGAAGCTGGCCAAGAAGGGAAAATAAGGGAAATTGTTGTGGATAGTAATGACTCGGAACCCATGGTAATTGACTTTACAAAATGATTTACTGTGATCTGTTATGATGAATTTACTGTCAGTATGACCTGTGAAGGAAGAATATTCTCCCTTCCCTCTTTCCTTTTTGGTTTATCCCCGAAATATAGTCCCATTTCCAAGAATGGCTATAATTTTAGTGCAATTTCAAGAGGATACAACACCTTAAATCTACATTCTTAAAAAGTTTGAGTTTCAAATGAGTTTCATACTAATTTATTAAAATATTTTGCAGGGGAGCAAGGTTGAAGAAGTCAGTGAACGTTTGATTTCAACCCTCAAGGCGGAGAAGGAAGAATTAGAATCATCACTTAGCAAGGAGAAGTTGCAGTCCCTCCAGCTAAAGCAAGACTTGATAGAAGCTGAATCTAGGAACACAGATTTGTACAAGGTAATCCTTCTTACATTCTGATCAATGTAGTTCTTATAAATCTGGCAAGTGTAATCTGCACGGTTTATTAGATTGAGTTGTTAAATAAAATTATACCCAAATGTTACACCTTGAATTGCGTGTGCATGCTAGTAGGATATTTCAAATTTAGGGATCAAAAAGTTTAGTGTATTAGTAAGAGGAAGAACTGCTCTCATTTAGGTAGACATCTATTTAATTTTGTTTGACTTGTGTATCGGAGGTGCGAACTATGTTTAACTCTATTTTTTGCTGAAAAGTGAATGTAATTTCTCTCTTTATTTATATTGCAGGAGCTCCAGTCTGTACGTGGTCAGCTTGCAACTGAGCAGTCGAGATGTTTTAAACTAGAGGTAGCTTTTTATTGTGCTTGTCTTGCTGATTCTTTTGTCAAAATGTTGGTTGACTCAACATAATGCTCGCAGCTAAGACAATTTCACTGATTATAGGTCATCAACATTGACAAATAATAATAATAATTGGGGTTCATACTGCTATATTGTATGCCATATTTTACTTTTTGCGAGCTGCAAAGTGCTATTCTGCATCATCTTATCACCCTCTCATTATTTCATCGGAACAAAAAGACTCCTGGAACTTGTTCTTGTTCTTTGTTGCAAAAATGATAGGGATCCCGCATTA
This sequence comes from Adenophora triphylla var. japonica, assembly GCA_022495995.1. Lineage (NCBI taxonomy): Eukaryota > Viridiplantae > Streptophyta > Magnoliopsida > Asterales > Campanulaceae > Adenophora > Adenophora triphylla. The sequence continues at coordinate 138,096 of JAFEMH010003950.1, forward strand.
TGATCCCTTATACTCCGTCTCAGCTAGATCCTCTTTTATTTGTCCCCAAAAGATATTCCCATTTATGGAAAAGTCAATATTTATAGTGCAGTTTCAGTAAGGTATCGTCAAGTAGAACATCAGCCACAAAAGTTTTTGACTTCTCAAATTAGACTATTTTATATTACCCTTACCAGCCAAAATTTATACCACTCTATTTTGTGAATGAAGTCGGGGATTCTTTGCTATACATTAGATTCTTGTAGGAGATTAAAAAGAAAAGGATGCTCAAGGGTTATTTGTTTTCAGGTTGAGCCAAGTAAAATATGTTGTAATTTACCCTTTGTGAGATTATCCCGGTGCCCAAGAAACCATGGGCCCCAATTTATATTCCTTCATCGAAATATCAAACTCAACTGCTGATTGTTGTTTGAATCAACAGGTTGATGTTGCAGAGCTACGACAGAAACTTCAAACCATGGAGACGTTACAGAAAGAACTTGAAATACTCCAACGACAAAAGGCTGCTTCGGAAGAAGCTGCCTTAAGTGCAAAGCAGAAGCAAGGTTCTGGTGGCGTGTGGGGTTGGCTTGCGGGAACTCCTGGCCAGAAATCAGATGATGATGCCTAAAAAGAAAACTTAATACCTTGATACATAGTGATTGTCATATTTCAATCTCATTAAATTCATTTTCCAGTTTTTTTTTTTTTTTTTCTTGACCCCCAGGTTTTGAAATTACTTAGGTGGGGAGTTTAGATTTTTTTTTATTTATTATTATTATTATTTGAGTTATATTCAAGGTGATAACATATACTACTACATGGTCTTTTGATGTATTAAGTTATATTAGAGTTTTTGCAAATATGACATTTATCTCAAAATAAATAATCATTTTCTTTTTTGGTAGTACTATTTTTTTCTTCTATATTTAATTAATGCAATTATGTGTTGTTTGCTTCAAAAAAAAAAGTAAATTAACTCAAAAGTAAAAATAAATAAAAATATATTGTATTAATTACTTCCATCCAAGTTTCATCCTAATAGTAGGTGTTTTTTAGGTTTTTAAATTTTATGTCCTTGGAACCATTGTTTTTTCTCGCGCGTACCATCTAAAAAACAACAATAACAAAGCGTTACTCCAAAATAATTTGAGGTTTACTAATATGAATTCTCATGTGTCATCATTAAAAAAAAATGAAAGAAAAAAAAAGTTAAAAGAAGAAATAGGAATAAAATTTAGAAAATGAAAAAGAGAAAAAAATGATAATAAAAGAATATATATATATATATATATATATATATATATATATATATATATAAGAAAAATAATAATTAAAAACAATAAAAAAAATCAACCCCCAATTCTCGCCCTCCACTCCGACCTATTCGCCATAGTTTTATCCAATTCAATTAAGCTCATACTCTCTTTAATTCGTAACAAATGTGTCAGTTGACTTGTCAATATTTTTAATATTTTTAAGAAAGTGCTTTACAAACTTGTAAAATATTAAAATTGCACTAAGGTACTTCTCGTATTTGAAAATTCGACATTTATCATAGGATAAACCAAAATGAAAAGTACGATATTTATTTTGAGACACGTGAAGTATCATTTTCAATCAGTATTATCCAAGTTTGCTTGTGCCTTTTCCTACTTCTCACTATTTTATAACTTCTTTACTATTCAGACATACCATCTAAAATAATCTTTAAAAATTTCAGTATTAAAATATATAAATACTTAATAAACTAAAAGTCATTAAACCAAGTGGGGCCTACCAATTCGATTTCAAGTGAAATAAACAAAGCACAAAAGGGATGATATGCCCTTACATAATGACGTATTCCTTTTATTCCTCAAAAATCATTTTAAAATTTTAAATTTAAGAGTTATTTTAAAATTGATTTTTAATAAAAAAAATATATAAATATTTATACTTCTTTCATCGTATTTGTCAAAAAAATAATCTCATATCTAATTTATTAAGTTAAGATCACTAAATTGTTACAAATTATCATTCGAGAAAGCAGGCCGGCTCTTAAGGTGTGTCGGGTGAGCGGTCGCTCCGGGCCTCAAATTTTGAAGGGCCACCAAATTTTTTGAGTTATATTACTAATTTTGTTTCAAAATAAGTGTAAAAAGAAAAAAAAATTGATTAAGAGTAAATTTGAAAAGAATTACAATCATTTTGGAGCGGAGGAGTAGTATTGTATGTTGTACTAGTACTTTTTAGCCCGTGCCTATGGCACGGGACAGTATGCATGTTGATTAAGTAAAAAAAAAAAAATATAAAGATAAACAACATTAAAAATTTTCTATTATCTTAAAATTAATCAAAATATAAATGTAATCTACTGTTTGGAGACCCCATAAACATCAAGATTGACTATCTAAATAATTAAACTTAAAAACATTAAAAAAAACATAGTAAAAGAATAGATTTAGAATTGAATACAAATGGAAAGCGTTCTATGCCTTAATTATTTCAAAGAAAATCAATGTTAAATTATTAAGAAAATAAATTAAAAAAAAAATGAAAAGTCAGTCTTTTGGTTCGAGCTTCACGACTGTAACGGACATGGAAACTTCATCTTCAAACGTATTTGCTTCAACCGTATTAGCTTCTACGGCATTGACAAACTCCTCCTGTGTATTGTGTATGTACACAAAAAAGATATGAAACACATTTATATAACTAAGCTTAATGTATTGAATTCAATCATATAAGAAAGCATACTACGGAGTTAACATAATCTGGATTTTCCCAAATTAGAGTCCCTTATTCCTTTTTGGTATATCCCAAAAAGTATCCTCGTCCATATTTTCCATTTTAAGCATATAATACGCTTCAGTTGAAACTCACATCCATAGTGACCCCAAGCTTTTGGACATAAAGTTCACATTTTTACCCTTATCCCATATATTTAGTCTCAGAGTCAAATGCTCTATCTAAAACTATACGCCTAGTCAAATTGCACTCTTATTTTAAGACATGGGATAATAGATTTCTCCTCCAACGGGGAAAAAAATTGATACCCTGCATCAAATATAGACACAAGAATCATCAAGTCAATCAAGAAGCCATCTGAGACTGTTTGAGAGGAGCAAAAGAGCTATGAGATAGTCTTTAAATCAATTACTCAATGTTAGTGCCTTCAACTGGATTCAGACAACAGTGGAGTCAAATATTCATGATGGCCAAATGTGCAAAAAAAAAAAAAAAACAATGAAAGAGATGAAGTAGTCTTTAAATCAATTACTCAATGTTAATGCCTTCAACTGGATTCAGACAACAGTGGTGTCAAATATTCATGATGGCCAAATGTGCAAAAAAAAAAAAAAAAAAAAAACAATGAAAGAGATGAAGCACGTTAGAAAATTGAAGGGTATCAATTGCCCTTTCTCAAAAGAAGTATATGGTGCTGACGGTAGAAGCCAACATATTTTCCTTATCTTCTCAATCTGAATTTCTAATTGAGTTAGTTTAGACATATTTAAATTAAATGGATGGGGTTCTAAAACCTACCTGGGGAGCGATATTCTAACATTCAGATGATATTGTAGCAATGTCAGATCAATAGAAAATGTTTTGTCTCTGAAGCTGAAGGAGATGGTTTCAGCTATTTTGAATGAATCAGATTTGACCATTAGCGATGATGATGTTGAAGCGATTGAGGATAAGGTTGTAAACTAACGGAAATCTAACTGCATGTGGAGATACACATATGTTATAAACTCTGATGGATGCAGAAGTAGAATTGAAGAAGAAATTACCTAGATAACAAAATTCAAAATTAAAATCAACGATCAAGAATTTTGTTTCAGTGCTACCAATATGATACATGAAAAGCATGATCAACCAAGATTATCTAACATATTATGTGCATATGTGATTTACTTTTTTTTGTGGTGACAGTGGCTTCTTTCTGTAATATGGGAAGAAAAAAATTCACAGCCAAGGCAAAAATCTGGGTTAGGCATTCAATCAAACATATTATGTGCACAAAAAGATTATCTATTTTTTTGCACCACAAAAGCAGTCAGTGAAGATTAAACAAAAGCAAGGAGCGCAACGAAAGAACTAATGACAACAGATTAATAAACACAACACACTGATTACAAATCAGTGGAACAAATCAACCCATAGAAGTAAAGAGAGAGAGAGAGAGATGGAGAAAGAGCAAACCTGAAGCAAGGAGAAAATAGAGAACGAAAAGAAGTGTTTGATATTGTTCAATCGAGAATAGTTGAGAGATTGAGGGTAATTTGAGGGATGATGAATCGGAGCCGATTGAGGGTAATCTGAGGGAGGATGAATCGGAGCCGAAGATTGACGTTTATATAATGCAGCCATGGAGGAAATAGAATTGGAAAGGGACTTGCTAGATTGAAACGGATTGATCAGGAGAAGAAGTAGGAATTGGGGGAGAGATGATTCAGCAAATCCGAATAGGAGGAGGAGAAGAATCGGTCACGGCGGCGATCCACAAGCGCACATAACTGTGTGTAATTTGAAACGGAGAAGGAGAAGGAGAAGGATCGGTTTTTGGAGAAGAGGTACTGGTGTGGCAGGAGTAAAAAACTATTTTTTTAATTCAATCCTAGCCGCTCTTTATCTTTTCCCAAATTGAATCTCAACCGTTGTTTGTGTGGCGGTTATTTATGAGTTGTATTGTAATATAGATATGCAACTTCAATTCAATTGGGTAATAAGGTTGTATTTGGAATCTACAATTTTATTTTTTCAACAAACCTAAATAATATTTTTCTTAAAAAAAAATCAAAACCTAATTTGTTTTAAATTATTTATATCATCAACTCCGTACATTTAGTCATATTTCTTCCATTATTCTCCATAACGCATCCCTCACCTTTCTCATTTCAACGTTTTTTTCTTTCTAAACTACTAAAATTTAAATAGCCAAACTCCTTGCCCATTTTTCATCTAACTTTCGATTGGTGTGCTCACATTGTCCTCTAAGATTTCAACTTTTGACATTTCAATGGCCACTGCAATAACCGTGATATTACGAGCAGAATTTCAGAGACGATTGCAGTGACACAATTATAATCATCTTCCATAACTTTTGACAGCCACACCACCATACTCTTTAATATTTTCATGCTTAAAATTTTCAATTACTAGTTTTAAAATTAGAAAATATAAATCTGGCCATGAAACACGATAAAAAAATTGACGGGCAAATATATACACTATTATTTTTGTAGTTATATTTAGGGCCTAAGTTTTACTTTCGAACAGGGCCCCTAAAATGTCAGGATCGACCCTGCGAGGAAGAAAGGAGAGGATGAGATAGAAGAGAGATTAATGAATTAATAATTAATTTCATTTTTCATTGAGATTAATGGTAAAAATAGAAATAGGTTGTTAAAGTACGAATATTTAAATGAGTGGCTTCTTTCTTTCCCTCCAAATTACACACCAACCATATTCTTTACGCTCCGTTTGTTTAGCGTAAAATATCTTTCGAAAAATGATTTCCTGTAAAATATTTTTTGAAAAATGAAATTATTTTCCGAAAAATGAGATAAACATATTTTCGGCTGTTTGACAAGAAAAATATTTTCCGAAAAATTTTCGATTTAGTTGACTACAAATTTACCCACCCACTCACCACCACCACCCCCACCCTACACACCACTACCACCCCTACCCCGCCCTCCCCCCTCCCATCAGGTAAAAAAAATTAATCATTTTAAATTTATTTTAACAACTCCCCACTCCACTCAACAGCACCACCCCAACCCTTTACCCCCCCTATCGTTGGGTCAAAAAAAATTTAAATCATTTTTAAATTTATTTTTAACAACTCCCCACTCCACTCACCAGCACCACCCCCTGCCCCCTCCCATTTCGTCAAAAAATTAAATGATTTTTTTTTACCCGACGGGGAGGGGGGTTGGGTGGGTGAGTGGAGTTGGGTAGGGAGTTGTTAAAAATAAATTTAAAATGATTAATTTTTTTTTACTCGACGGGAAGGGGTGGGTGAGGTGGCAGAGGGTGGTGAGTGGATTGGGGGAGGAAAAAAAATTACAATGATTAATTTTTTTTGACCCAATGGGGGGGGTAGGGTGGCTGGGGTGGTGAGTGGAGTGGAGGAGGAGTTGTTAAAAATAAATTTAAAATGATTATTTTTTGTGATGGGGATGGGGTGGTTGATGTGGGGTGGGTAACGTGGAGGTGTATGAAAAGTTAGGTGTGTGTGTGTATATGAGGGTGTTACCATTTTTCGAAAAATGTTATACTTAGGAAAAATTCATAAATTATTTTACTTAGAAAAGTGGTATAAATATTTTCTGAAAAATATTTTCTCTATTTTTCAGTGCTTAACAAATACCAAAAAATGGGAAAAATATTTCCCCCCAAGAAACGGAGCCTTAGAGTTGCACAGAAATTAAGAAAGCATCTAAAGATAAGTAAATAATTACAAGTGAGTTGGAGAACATAATTTCCCAAAACACTATTGATAATTCAGGTGTGTAAAATGTAAGGGAGTAAACATATTTTCTTTTGTAATTAGTATTGCACCCATACGTTGCTTGTTTTATATTAACAAAATATTGTTATATGTATATTAAATTATTGCTTAAAAATAAAGTTATATAATAACAAAATATTATTATATATATTAACTTACTGCTTAAAAATATAGTTATATAATTATAACACATGAGTTCTGAGTCTAAAATAATTTAAACTAAAAATAAATTTAAAAAATAAACTAATGAAAGTGTAGAGGTAATAATTATATAACTAACAGAAGATTTATATAAATTTTGGATATTTTCTAAAAATGTAATTATTTCTTACTATTGATGAACTATTAATATTTTATCCATTCACAATTTTGTAATGAACGGTATAAACCGAGATATGAGTATGGGCTTGTTCAAGTTGGGCCCAAATGGATTGGGCCATAAACATAGTCCAACACACAAGTATCAGGGCCGAGGAACACTTTCCTCATATGACGAGGATCATCCACCTCGTCCTTATATCATCATGTTTATGCCATCATATTCTAAGATATCATCAGGTGATGAGGAGAGAAAAGTTCTTACCTCGGCATATCCTAAAATACCGAGGAAATAGATTTGTTTACCCCGGCATGTTATCTTGCCGGCCAAGCACCAAATAACGAGGAAGCAGAATCATTCACCTCGGCATACCTGCCAAGGCCGAGATAAAACACTTCTGTTCCTCGGCGTTCCGGCTAGCAGATTACACAGTCCTTATCAAACAAGGATTCTACAGTCACGATCCAATCAGGATTACAATTATAAACACCAATCCAAGTCAAACAATGACTCCTCAACAGATATAATTCTCTTAGGATTATATCTTATCTCCTTACAAGTTCACTTCAACATGGATTCTATCAATCCATCCCTATAAATACAAGCCCCATGGCTCATTATTGGGTACGTTACTTTTTACATTGGGGAAACTCTGTCAATTTGTTTTCTCGTATACAAACCGTGAACTTACTCTCACCCGGAGGGCCTTTAGCCGGATCCGCCCCGGCTTAGTTTACGTGTTTTCTCTTATTTTCAGGCCTTGCAATCACCGGAGCAATCATCGCTTGGATTTGGGCTGAATTGACGATTTTGGCATCATCAATTGGTTCCATTGCCGGGAAATCGATTCAAACACCCATTGTTTGGCCTGGAAAAGTCGCCTGCAGCCTGTTTTCGGCCGGAAATTTTCTAGTTTGAACGAGAATTTCTTATTCCGTTTGGGCTCTGTTCTTGTTGCCGCCGGATTCTGCAAAAATTCGGCCGGAATCTGCCATTCGCGTCTGAAGTGAATTGTTTGGCCTGAATTTTTTGTGTTGGAAAAATAGCAATTGGCTGTTTGTCTTTGGTCAAAATTTGCCCTAATTTTGACCAGAAATTTGGATCTATTGGAAATCGTAATTTTGGAGAATTTGCACTTGATAATTTGCTGTTGACTTACAATGGATGGACAATTTGCAAGTGTAACCGCTGAGGAGGATCAAACCCAAGTGAACGGGGCGAACACTGGAGCCGAGGAGCTGCCTCCTCCTCCTCCTCTACCTCAGCCAGATGCCCCTCCTCCCCTCTCCATGACCCTTCGTTCCAAGGGTCAGGTGAATGCCGAGGGAGAAGGTGCTGAGCTTCCTCGTCCTACTCGTACCCGCGGAAAGCAAGTAGGAAGGAAGAAAACAAAGAATGCCGACGCCGGTCAAGCAGGAGGAAGTCAACCCATTGACCGACGCTCTTTGTTACATAGGCAAATGGAGACATTACAAAGAATGTATGAAACACAGGCTGCTCTCTTACAATTAGACCCAGAGCATTCCATGGCTGAATTTATTAGGTCATCTGGGGGCAACCCCCTCGAAAAGGGACAGGATGAGCAACAACCTCCTCCCCTCAAGACCGGGGACCTACCAAGGCAAGCCCCCCGGGATTCTCCTCATCCTCGGCACAACAGTAAGCAGAGGGCTCCAAAGTGGTCGACCTGAGAAGCCACTTAACTCCTAGGGAAGAGGAAGTAAATTCCAGGGACCTAAGAACGAGACTCAGCTTGAACAGACGCCTATCCCCTGCTCGCCTTGTCATGGCACCTAGGCATCCCACACCACCTCGATCTCGTCGACCAAATTCTCCTCGACCTCGTCGACCGGATTCTCCTCGTCCTCGGCATCGAGAATTTGCAAGGCCGAGGACACCAGAGCCGTACAGGATGATACTTGGCGGTCAAGACCTGGAATTAAGGCGTGACAAAGCTCCTTCCAAACGGGACAGCCACCGACATGACGCGGAGCACAGTAGGGTGAATGATCGCCCCAAGGACAAATCTGTCAGAAGCTCCCAACGAAGCACCCGCTCAAGCAGTGACAAGGGAGTGGAAACCAAGCAATGGAAGCTATTAAAGCAAAGACTGGATGACATGGAGAGGGGAAAGAAGTTTAATGACGATGATTATGACTGGGCAACACGTCCATTCTCTTTGAGGATAACTGCAGCTCCACCTAATCCCCACCTCAAGCTCCCTAATTTCGAAAAATACAATGGCACTACTGATGCAAAAGACCACGTGCAAAGTTTTGAACAAACTATGAATCTCCTCACCACTGCTGATGACCTGCTCTGTAAAGCTTTCGCGAGCACCTTCTCCGGAACAGCTTTGACCTGGTTTCGTGAGCTTAAAAGAGGTAGCATCGATTGCTGTAGAGGCATGAGGAGAATGTTCTTGGACCACTTTGCTACCGCTGGCAAGAGGAAGATAAGGCTAGCCGACTTGGCCAACATTGAGCAGGGAAAGGGAGAGACCACCCTCAGCTATTATAATCGGTTCCGAAAAATGGCAGACCAGGTTGAAGAGAGCCTCACTGATAGAGAAGTTATTGTTTGTTTCAACTCTGGCCTAAAATCTGGTCCTCTCGTTTATGAACTCTCAGCCAGGGAACCTCAAACAAAGTCCGAGCTATACAAAGTAGCTTATGCCATTTCCATGGCTGAGGATAAAACAAAGAAAAGGGGAGGCAAGGAGGGCAGAACGAAACAGAGGCGACGGGCACTCGCCAGAATAATAATGGAAACGGCAAGGGTTCCAAAGGGAAAAACAAAACAAGGAGCACGGAGAAGCTTGAATTTACTCCTCTTACTAAGCCCATCTCTGAAATCATGCAGCTGGTCAACCTTCCTCCACCTCAACCAATGACCGACAAGCCAAAATTCCCTCGTAACATGAACAAATACTATGATTTTCACAAAGACAACGGGCACACTGATGGCCGTTGGGCCCTCAAGAAAATAATCCGAGAAATGGGTCGACGAGGGAAAGTTAGATCGTTATGTTATGAAAAAAAAGATAACAAGCGGAAGCGGAAGGAAGAGGAAAGTGAATATGACGACAAAAGCGAGGATGAAGACCGCGAGGCCTCCTAGGAGCCAAGTTGCGTGTGATACGGGAAGAGGTAACTTCTACCGAGAAAACTAAGGGACCAGATCCACGAGCTGAGCAAAGTATACCATGTTCCTGCTTGGATCCATAAAGCAGAAGAGTTCATTAGTTTCTCTCCTAATGAGTTAGCTGGAAGCCGAGCAGCTCGTGAACAACCCTTGGTGATAAAGGGTCGAATAGACAATGTTGAATCCGAAAGACTTCTCGTTGACACGGGGGCCTCCCGTGACATCCTATATTATTCAGCCTTCCAACAGATGGGCTTGAAAGACACCATGTTGGAACCCTACCATGGAAGGCTAGAAGGATTCACCAATCACAAGGTGGGGGCCAAGGGAACTGTGGAGCTAGAACTTGAAGTCGGTGATCATCCCTTCCTAGCCAAAGCCACAGTCAATTTCGTAGTCATGGATTTGACTAGTGATTACCACGCGATCATAGGCATTCCAAGTCAAGCCAAACTTGGGCTGGTGGCCTCACTTCCCCACCAACGAGTTAAATTCCCCACTCGGGTAGGGATTGGATGTGTGAGGGCCACCCCCAAAGACTTCTTGGAACATGTCGTGAAGAGCAGAAAGAAATCCAAAAGTGTGGAGATAGATACCCCCGAGGAAAACATAAAGATCTCCAAGTCTCAGAAAACCACCGAAACTAGCTCCAGAATGAGCTATATTCGTGAAGTGCTTGCGGAGCAGGACGAACCTATGGTCCAAGAAATTGCAGATGACCAAGGCATAGTCCTACCTGTGGAAGATCCTATGGTCCAAGAAATTGCAGATGACCAAGGCATAGTCCTACCTGTACCTATGGAAGATCCTATGGTCCAAGAAATTGCAGATGACCTAGGCATAGTCCTACCCTGGAAGATCCTGGTCCAAGAAATTGCAGATGACCTAGGCATAGATCCTATGGTCCGACCTAGGCATAGTTTAGCGTATCAAGAAGACCCCTGTTCTCTTCAACGGCCGAACTGGGGCCAACCACGACCTAGGGAAGGTCAGTCTCCCAGATGTTGATAAACTTATGGAAGAAGAGGGCCTCAACGTGAATGACAATGAAGGGAGAAGAATTAGAGAGATCATTATCGAGTCTCTAGAATTCCGTGACGGTCTTGAAATGAAGCCTGTTGACGAACTGGAAGAGGTAGTCATCAATCCTGACTATCCTGAACAAAAAATCAAGCTCGGGGGCCAATTATCTCCAGAAGAGAAAGAAAAAATCATCTCCCTCTTGAAAAGCAGTCTCGACGTCTTTGCTTGGAGAGTCGAAGATATGAGGGGGATCAATGAAGAAGTAGCCCTCCACCGCCTGGAAGTTGATCCTTTGGCAAAGACTATCTCCCAGACAAGGAGAAATTTTGCAAGGGACAAGGAGGAAGCTATAAAAGAAGAAGTGCGGAAATTACTTAGCGCCGGAATAATTCGTGAAGTTAAGTACCCCGTTTGGTTGGCCAATGTAGTTATGGTGAAGAAGCAAAATGGGAAATGGCGTATGTGCATAGACTTTACTGATCTAAACAAAGCCTGCCCCAAGGACAGCTATCCTCTTCCTAGAATTGACAAGTTGGTTGATTCCATTCTTTGGACATCAAACTCTCGGCTTCCTAGATGCCTATTCGGGCTATCATCGAAATAAAAATGGCGGAAGAGGACATTGAGAAGACGGCCTTCCAAACACCTGGGGAAATTACGTTACATCATGATGCCTTTTGGGCTCAAGAACGCGGAGTGCTACATACCGGCGAATGGTAAATCGAGTTTTGCAAGCCAAAATAGGTCGCAACATGGAAGCTTATATTGATGACATGGTCATAAAGACCAAGGAAGGCAGCCACGTTCCCGACCTGCAAGAGACAATTCACAACCTCCGAGCTAATAACATGAAGCTAAACCCGAGCAAGTGCGTGTTTGGAGTAACAGCCGGAAAGTTCCTAGGCTTCATGGTATCTCAAAGGGGGATTGAAGCAAACCCCAAAAAAATCAAGGCGCTCGTTGACATGAAGGAACCTACCACCATCAAGGAGGTTCAAAGACTTAATGGAAGAATCGCAGCCCTTGGAAGATTCATCGCCAAATCCGCCGAAAAGTCACTGCCTTTCTTCAAGGTACTGAAGGGTACCAAGAGCTTCTCCTGGACTCCTGAATGCTCAGAAGCATTCCTCCGGTTGAAGGAGTACTTGGGTTCCCCTCCCTTGCTTAGCAGTCCGACTACGGTGAGATCTTTGTACGTCTTCCTAGCTGCCACTGATCATGCTGTCGCAGTTGTCCTAGTTCGAAATGATGAAGGAATTCAAAAGCCTGTCTACTATGTCTCTAAGGCACTGTCCGACGTGGAAAGCAGATACTTCAATGTGGAGAAGATAGCGTACGTACTAGTCATTGCATCGAGGAAACTACGTACCTATTTTTCTGCACATCCTATCACCGTGTACACAAATGAACCGTTGAAGAAGATACTACATAAGTTGGACGGCTCCGGGCGTCTCCTTAATTGGTCCATCGCTCTCACTGAGTTTGATATCACTTACCAACCAAGGAAGACCCTCACCGGCACGGCCTTTGGTTGACTTCATGGTCGAGGCGCCTTTATGGGTGAGCATCTCCCCACCTCTAGGAAGCAAAACGCACTAGAGGATAAAGACTCTCCCATTGAACTCCCATCCAAGCTGTTGGATCCTGTATACGGATGGATCGGCCACAAAGGAAAGAAGCGGAGGCTGGAATTGTACTAGCAAGCCCGGAAGGAGAGTTTACTACTCAAGACGCCATCCGTTTAAGTTCCACTGCCTCCAATAATCAAGCGGAATATGAAGCTCTAATATTTGGCATTGAATTAGCCTCCTTCTATGGAGCAAATAAGGTGGCGGCCTTCTGCGACTCCCAACTCGTTGTCAAACAAGTAAAGGGAGAGTATAATGCCCAAGACCCCACCCTTGCCAAGTATAGAGACCTGGTCCTAGATATGACGAAGAAGATGGAATTTTCGAGCTCGAAACAAATTGGCGGGGAAGATAACCAAGTCGCGACGTTCTTTCCAAATTGGCAACCATGGATGTGTCTAAGACCGGTCCATATGTAGTTTATGCCGAAGAACACAACGTACGAGAGACTACAAGTCATGCTCTTAGATGGAGAGGATAGATCTTTGGATCGATGACTACATTGAATATATTGAGAAGGAGAAACTCCCTGAAGATGAAGCTCAAGCTAAACTCATCAAGAAGAGGTCTCCAAGGTTCATGGTTATAAGCGGAGTCCTCTACCGAAGATATTTCACAAAGCCCCTGCTAAGGTGTGTCTATCCCAAGGAAATTCAGAACCTCTTGGCAGAAGTACATGAAGGCGTTTGTGGCGGGCACCCGGGGGCCAGAACCTTAGCTGACAAGATCATATCGCTAGGTTACTGCGCGAACCTAAGGGAAGACGCACGCGCCTATGTTAGAAAATGTGACTAGTGCCAAAGATTCTCTGACATTCCTAGACTACCGGCAGTGGAGCAAACACTTGTAATACCTACGTGGCCATTTGATATGTGGGGGATCGACATCATCGGACCCTTCCCTCCCGCCCGTGGTAATTGCAAGTACGTGATAGTAGCTATTGATTACTTCTCCAAGTGGATAGAAGCCAAGGCATTAGCCAAGATAACGGAAGAGAACGCGATCAACTTTGTCCATGACAACATCTGGTGCAGATTCGGCCTTCCACATACAATCGTCTCTGATCATGGGTGCAATTCTCCACGGCATTCACTACAGAGTTGGGAAGGGTAAAAGTCCGCCATGCAAAATCTTCGGTTAGCGAGACCACAAGGCAATGGCCAAGCGAAGCGGCAAACAAAGCGGTCCTAACCGCCCTTACCAAGAACCTTGAGGACGCGAGGGTAGATGGTTGGGCGAACTTCCCCCTAGCCTTATGGGGTCATTCGCACAACCACCGGGGGCCAAGGAAACCCCATTCGCACTAACCTTCGGTTCCGAGGCTATGGCACCAGCGAGAGATGGCCATCCCTACCGTGAGAAATTCCCATTACGATGAGCAAGTCAACAAGGTCAATAGGCTCCTAGACCTGGACACGATAGATGAGAAACGACTAGGCTGCGAGATGAGGATGGTGAATTACAAGCAAAGGACCAAGGCGTATCACGACAAGAGGGTCATCGAAGAGTATTCCAAGTAGGCGATTGGGTACTTAGAAAAATTGAAGCTGCGGTCGGAAGGCGTAACAGAACAAGCTCTCCCAGATTGGGAAGGTCCTTATATCATCACTCAAGTCATTCGAGAAGGGACCTACAGATTGAAGACCAAGGAGGGGAAGGACCTCAAGCATCCCTGTCACTCCGACAACCTTAGAAAATATTATCACTAGTCTAGTTTATTTTACAGTGGATTAGTTTCTTATTTTCTGTCTTTTAGTTTTTGTTAGTTGATAGGATTGTAGTTCGATGTAATCGCATTTCAGTTTTACGAAAGCCGTTTCTTCCAGCATGCAAAGCAACTATCAACTCTTCATACGAGACACCGGGAGACAAGGACTTTATCCCCGACTCTTCAACACATCTGTCAAGGGTCCACCTTGATTAAGGATACCAACGGCCAAGACCAGAGGGTCCTCCTTGGCACGATGGCTTACCACACATCCTCGAGGGTCCACCTTGATTAAGGATACCAACGGCCAGACCGAGGGTCCTCCTTGGCCTGATGGCTTACCACACATCTGTCGCGGTTCCACCTTGATTAAGGATACCAACGGCCCAGACCAAGGGTCCTCCTTGGCACGATGGCTTACAACACATCATGTCGAGGGTCCGCCTTGATTAAGGATACCAACGGCGAGACCAAGGGTCCTCCGCGGCATGGCTTACAACACATCTGTCGAGGTCCACCTTGATTAAGGATACCAACAGCCAAGACCAAGGGTCCTCCTTGGCCTGATGGCTTACAACACATCCTGTCAAGGGTCCACCTTGATTAAGGATACCAAGCCAAGACGAGGGTCCTCCTTGGCACGATGGCTTAGCACGTCTGTCAAGGGTCCACCTGATTACACTCAGGTCCTCCTTCTGATTACCAACAGTCAAGACCAAAGGTCCTCCTTGGCCTAATGACTTACCACATATCCTATCAAGGGTCCACCTTGATTCAGGATTACAAACATTACAAACACAACAGCCAAGACCGAGGATTTTCCTCGGCCTGATGGCTTAACAAACGTCCTATCAAGGGTCCGCCTTGATTCAGGATTACAACACATTTAAAGCCAAGGAAACCTTCCTCGGCCTAAATAACTTAAGAGTATAGTTAAAGCCGAGGGGTCCTTCCTCGGCCTAACCACTTTCCCAACAATTTGGGAGCAAGGAACCCTCCTTGGATCCCACCTTCTTGAGTCTAGTGCCTCTGCCTAGCATACAAAAATATAAGCAAGTTATGGAAATAACACGAATCACGACAAAAGGATTTTCATTGATGTTCAAGAAGAATTACAAGTCCTATCATCTATTACAAAAAGAAAAGAAAACTATCCTAAGACTGCTGCCCGTCGTCAAAAGGCTTTTCGAGCCAGTCTTTTGTGATAGTGCCAGGGGGAGGAAGATCGGTTTGATCAGTTCGAGAGTTAGTCTCCTCGACCTCCCTTCCCACCTCAGCTTCCTCGGCCTCAGGCTCCTCCTCATCTTGGATCGCCTCCACCAAGGCCTTAAGATTGCCGGGAACAACGGAGGCCGGCTTCCACACTTCCCTGCAGGCCCTAGCATCCTTATCGGCCATTATTTCCAAGTTGCTCTCAGAAAAGGGAACCAAGTGATGGAGAGCCCTAACCTCCTCGCTATACTGATCCCGGCAAATCAACATGGCTACTTTGTTGATGTCTAAGCCGGTGGAGGGGTCAGCCAGGATGCTCCGAGCAAGGTGTAGGTACCCGTCCTCGAACATGGTGGCCGTTTGGTCATTCACGGCATCTTGGAAGGCCGAGCTGGTCAGCATGGCATCCTTAAAGGCTTGGCTATCCTTGAAGCGGGCAACTGCCTCCTCTTCTCTTTGGGGTAGGGTGGCCTCAAACCCTCGGCACTTGGCTTCAGCTTCCTCGGCCCTTGTTTGGACCTCGGCCTTAGTCCTCTTTGCCTCTTCCACTTCAACATTTTTCAGCCGGAGTTGTTCCTCGGCTTTATCTCTGGCGTCCTTGGCCTGAGCCCGAGCTTCCTCGGCTCTCTTTACTTCGGCCTCAACCTTGGCCTGAGCAGCTTCGAGCTCGGCCTCCTTGGCCTTCAAGAGTTCAGTCAATTCAGCCGCCTTGGCTTCACTCACCTTCTGAGCAGCTTTGGCCTCAGCCATTCGTTTTTCTTGGGCCTTGGCCAAGACATCCTCATAGGCCGCAATGCTAGCTTGCTGCAAGTAAAACTCGTGTTATAATTATGAACAATCACAAGTAAAAACAACGAAGTTAAAAGTACGAGATCACTACCTCAGCCAACATGAGTCCTTATGGCGGGCGAGATGGTCCCTGCTTGGCCTTCCCGCTTTACCGGGGGTGTCGTAAACGTCCTCGTCCAAGGCCCTTTGGATGGGAGCTCGGCCTAACTTCATCATGAAACTCTTCCTGTCTAGCACAGGAAGGCCCTTCAGACGAGGGACGTTTTCCACCATGAGCTGAGCAAGCTTTTCTGCATCAGCCTGAGTCTTGGCGGTTTGGATGGTCAAGGGAGGAGCAGCCTCAGGATTGGAAGCCTCACCAACATTAGCTTTCTTGGCTGCAGGCTCCTCGGCGCTAGCCCCTTGAGCTCTCTTGGAGCCTGAACGTCGGCCTATGAGGCCTGTTTCCTCGGCCACCTCCTCCTCGGCATCAACATGGAGGCTATGCCCCTCTACAGTTGATGGGTTGATTTGTTCCTCGGTCACCGCTTCCTCGGCATTTACCTCCCCATGTAATTTAAGGGGAAGGGGTTGGTCACCCTGAACATTAAGCACCAAGTTACGGGCGTTAGCATCTTCTCTCCTCTCCACTAAAGCAGACTTCTTGCTCTGCTTCCTCTTCCTCTTTACCAGCTCTTGGGGACTTAGTCTCTCCATGGCTATAGCTGTTTCTTCCTCGGCGGTTAAATCTGCAAGGACAAGGAAGAAAGAGTCAAGAAATACGAAAGAGGGAACTAGCATGCAAAAATTACGAGTAAAAAAGATAAATGTTTACATCCAACAATGTCGATTGCTTTCTGACACTGGTCCCGGGGACGTTCAGTCTTGCACGTAGTGCAATCCTCGTGAAATACCAGGCCGGGGTGAATTGTCCAGTCATTAAAGCGTCTCCCCCTCTTTACGGTGACAAGGGGAGATACCCCATCCTTCTTCCCCGGCATCAAACCCGCCTGAATATAATAATGGTCTGAAGATTCTACCACCGACCAATCAAGGACCCCCACCTCGGCAAATTCTTCTAAGCGTTTGATTAAAGCCTGGGTCCATTCATATTGTTGGACGGGAAAGGATGAAGTTGGACCCTTACAAGGAGATTGGAACTCCCATCCTTGGCGACTCTCAACCCTTATAACGTGGTTATCCCAGCCTGCAACTTTGCTAGACATAGGGAGGAGCAGCTTCGGTTTTTTGGATGCACTCCTAATGACGAGGAGCCAACTTTCCTTGACGTATTGAACATTGTAAAAATATCGAAAAGCTCCCATGGTCGGCTCATACCCTAAGCTACGGCAGAGGACAATGATGCTGACGAGAACCCGGCACCATTAGCTCCTAGCATGGTGGCACCGCCCTCACATTGTCCAAAATTCACGAGATGAAGGGATCGAGGGAAGACGAAGTCCCCTGTTGAAAGCTTGTTTGAAGTAAAAATGGACATAGTCTTGGTTATAGTAAAAGTTCTCCTCCTCCTTCTTCGTCTTAAGCTCCATATGGCCCATATAAGTTAGCTTTGTACTCGGCTTTGTTTACCCCGTATTTGGAG
This sequence comes from Adenophora triphylla var. japonica, assembly GCA_022495995.1. Classification (NCBI taxonomy): domain Eukaryota; kingdom Viridiplantae; phylum Streptophyta; class Magnoliopsida; order Asterales; family Campanulaceae; genus Adenophora; species Adenophora triphylla. The sequence continues at coordinate 155,982 of JAFEMH010003950.1, forward strand.
TACAGACTTTTCCAACATGGGATCCCCGGCTCTTGGGGTCCTCTCTTGTCTCTTTCCTAATCCTTGGCCTCCTTTTCCTCGGCCTCCTTTTCTTCGGGCCGGGCGGCCGTCGGCTTGTGCTTCTTCCATGAAAGCGTCAACTATTTGAGTAGACGAGGAGGGTTCTCCTTCTCTTCCCGTCATATCTGCATAAAGACGAGGAGACAAAGTTAGTAACCTCGTCCATGGCTGATTTAGGACGGGGAAGGGAGATTCCCCTCCTCGTCATTTCATAAGGCCGAGGAGGGAGCCGTACCTCTCAGGCGCTCATGCATTTCGCGATCGTAGGCGGGTAGAACGGTTCGATGTGCTCCATCATCTCGGCCCTATCCTCAAAAACTATAATGTTGGGTGAACCGGACTCAATCCTATCTATTCTTGTGGAATCGGGGTATTGGAGGAATAGACTAGTTCGACCATAACCTCTCAACCTTGCTTACATCATCCGGGGTGAGCATCAACCATGGACCTCTCTCTACGATAGACCCTCAGATTGCCAGTATGATATCCATAACGGAATCGGGGGGAATGGTCCCAAGAATGAGCCATTTCTAAGGGGAATCAAAAATGAAAGGGGGAGTTCATTCAATATTCAAAGAAGTACAACAAAATGCAAAGAAAATCAAAGATTTGAAGTTTTGGGAGTTAAAGACAGAAATTTATGAAGAAAAGCTTCAATCTTCAACAATAGCAGTTCATTTTTTTTGACTCATCCACAATTTTCTCCTAGAAACCCTAGATCAGAAGAGGGATGCATAAAGGGGGAGGAATTTCATACCTGAGTTTGCAAGAACGGTTGGAGTTACAACAAAAATCAACGCCGCCGGAGAAATGACCTTCACCGGAAACTGGGTTCTAACAAGACCAAGATCGCCGGAATGCTTGTCGCCCGAACCTTGTTACTCGCTCTCAAATACTTGGGGTTTGTAAAGAGTGAAATGAGAAGGGTTTAGCTTTTTATAACCCATTAATCGGGTCAAACCCATGGGTAAAGCTAAAATCCGGGTCTGGCGCCCCCTAAATTAAATGCTGGTAACGAGTTCCAAAGTGTGACAAGACATGGGGGGCCCCGTGTAATCATGAGAATGTTAACCGTCAGATAATGAAGAGACACCGAGGAGACGTGTCAAAACCTGTTCGTATCCCATAAGCCGAGGACGAGATGACTTTCTACTCATCCTAAGCCGAGCTAGAAAGTCGGGGCCTTGAACGGTATAAACCGAGATACGAGTATGGGCTTGTTCAAGCTGGGCCCAAATGGATTGGGCCATAAACATAGTCCAACACACAAGTATCAGGGCCGAGGAACACTTTCCTCATATGACGAGGATCATCCACCTCGTCCTTATATCATCATGTTTATGCCATCATATTCTAAGATATCATCAGGTGATGAGGAGAGAAAAGTTCTTACCTCGGCATATCCTAAAATACCGAGGAAATAGATTTGTTTACCCCGGCATGTTATCTTGCCGGCCAAGCACCAAATAACAAGGAAGCAGAATCATTCACCTCGGCATACCTGCCAAGGCCGAGATAAAACACTTCTGTTCCTCGGCGTTTCGGCTAGCAGATTACACAGTCCTTATCAAACAAGGATTCTACAGTCACGATCCAATCAGGATTACAATTATCAACACCAATCCAAGTCAAACAATGACTCCTCAACAGATATAATTCTCTTAGGATTATATCTTATCTCCTTACAAGTTCACTTCAACATGGATTCTATCAATCCATCCCTATAAATACAAGCCCCATGGCTCATTATTGGGTACGTTACTTTTTACATTGGGGAAACTCTGTCAATTTGTTTTCTCGTATACAAACCGTGAACTTACTCTCACCCGGAGGGCCTTTAGCCGGATCCGCCCCAGCTTAGTTTACGTGTTTTCTCTTATTTTCAGGCCTTGCAATCACCAGAGCAATCATCGCTTGGATTTGGGCTGAATTGACGATTTTGGCATCATCAATTGGTTCCATTGCCGGGAAATCGATTCAAACACCCATTGTTTGGCCTGGAAAAGTCGCCTGCAGCCTGTTTTCGGCCGGAAATTTTCTAGTTTGAACGAGAATTTCTTATTCCGTTTGGGCTCTGTTCTTGTTGCCGCCGGATTCTGCAAAAATTCGGCCAGAATCTGCCCCATTCGCGTCTGAAGTGAATTGTTTGGCCTGAATTTTTTGTGTTGGAAAAATAGCAATTGGCTGTTTGTCTTTGGTCAAAATTTGCCCTAATTTTGACCAGAAATTTGGATCTATTGGAAATCGTAATTTTGGAGAATTTGCACTTGATAATTTGCTGTTGACTTACAATGGATGGACAATTTGCAAGTGTAACTGCTGAGGAGGATCAAACCCAAGTGAACGGGGCGAACACTGGAGCCGAGGAACTGCCTCCTCCTCCTCCTCTACCTCAGCCAGATGCCCCTCCTCCCCTCTCCATGACCCTTCGTTCCAAGGGTCAGGTGAATGCCGAGGGAGAAGGTGCTGAGCTTCCTCATCCTACTCGTACTCGCGGAAAGCAAGTAGGAAGGAAGAAAACAAAGAATGTCGACGCCGGTCAAGCAGGAGGAAGTCAACCCATTGACCGACGCTCTTTGTTACATAGGCAAATGGAGACATTACAAAGAATGTATGAAACACGAGTACGCTCTCTTACAATTAGACCCGAGCATTCCATGGCTGAATTTATTAGGCCATGCGGGGGCAACCCCTCGAAAAGGGACGGGATGAGCAACAACCTCCTCCCCTCAAGGCCAGGGGACCTACCAAGGCAAGCCCCCGGGATTCTCCTCATCCTCGGCTGCTTGATGGCGAGAGGGCTCCAGTGGTCGACCTGAGAAGCCACTTAACTCCTAGGGAAGAGGAAGTAAATTCCAGGGACCTAAGAACGAGATTCAGCTTGAACAGACGCCTATCCCCTGCTCGTCTTGTCATGGCACCTAGGCATCCCACACCACCTCGATCTCGTCGACCAAATTCTCCTCGCCCTCGTCGACCGGATTCTCCTCGTCCTCGGCATCGAGAATTTGCAAGGCCGAGACACCGTGAGCCGTACGGGATGATACTTGGCGGTCAAGACACGGAATTAAGGCGTGACAAAGCTCCTTCCAAACGGGACGGCCACCGACATGAGCGGAGCACAGTAGGGTGAATGATCGCCCCAAGGACAAATCCGTCGAAGCTCCCAACGAAGCACCCGCTCAGCGGTGACAAGGGAGTGGAAACCAAGCAATGGGAGCTATTGAAGCAAAGCTGGATGACATGGAGAGGGGAAAGAAGTTTAATGACGATGATTATGGTAGGCAACACATCCATTCTCTTTGAGGATAAGCTATGACTCCACCTAATCCCCACCTCAAGCTCCCTAATTTCGAAAAATACAATGGCACTACTTGATGCAAAAGACCACGTGCAAAGTTTTGAACAAACTATGAATCTCCTCACCATTTGATGACACCTTTCTGTAAAGCTTTCGCGAGCACCTTCTCAGGAACTTGACTTTGACTGGTTCCGTGAGCTTAAAAGAGGTAGCATCGATTCTTTGGAGAGGCATGAGGAGAATGTTCTTGGACCACTTTGCTACCGCCGGGCAAGAGGAAGATAAGGCTGGCCGACTTAGGCCAACATTGAGCGAGGAAAGGGAGAGACCACCCTCGGCTATTATAACCGGTTCCGAAAAATGGCGGACCCGGGTTGAAGAGAGCCTCGGCGATAGAGAAGTTATTGTTTGTTTCAACTACTGGCCTAAAATTTGGTCCTCTCGTTTATGAACTCTCGACGGGGAACCTCAAACAAAGTCCGAGCTATACAAGGTAGCTTATGCCATTTCCATGGGCGAGGATAAAACAAAGAAAGGGGAGGCGACAAGACGAAACGAGGCGACGGGCACTCGCGAGAATAATAATGGAAACGGCGAGGGTTCCCGAAGGGAAAAACAAAACAAGGAGCACGGAGAAGCTTGAATTTACTCCTCTTACTAAGCCCATCTACGAAATCATGCGGTGGTCAACCTTCCTCCACCTCAACCAATGACCGACAAGCCAAAATTCCCTCGTAACATGAACAAATACTATGATTTTCACAAAGACAACGGGCACACCACGATGGGCTGTTGGGCCCTCAAGAAAATAATCCGAGAAATGGGTCGACGAGGGAAAGTTAGATCGTTATGTTATGAAAAAAGATAACAAGCGGAAGCGGAAGGAAGAGGAAAGTGAAGATGACGACAAAAGCGAGGATGAAGACCGCAGGCCTCCTAGGGCCAAGTTGCATGTGATACGGGAAGAGGTAACTTCTACCAGAAAACTAAGGGACCAGATCCACGAGCTGAGCAAAGTATACCATGTTCCTGCTTGGATCCATAAAGCAGAAGAGGTCATTAGTTTCTCTCCTAATGAGTTAGCTGGAAGCCGAGCAGCTCGTGAACAACCCTTGGTGATAAAGGGTCGAATAGACAATGTTGAATCCGAAAGACTTCTCGTTGACACGGGGGCCTCCCGTGACATCCTATATTATTCAGCCTTCCAACAGATGGGCTTGAAAGACACCATGTTGGAACCCTACCATGGAAGTCTAGAAGGATTCACCAATCACAAGGTGGGGGCCAAGGGAACTGTGGAGCTAGAACTTGAAGTCGGTGATCATCCCTTCCTAGCCAAAGCCACAGTCAATTTCGTAGTCATGGATTTGACTAGTGATTACCACGCAATCATAGGCATTCCAAGTCAAGCCAAACTTGGGCTGGTGGTCTCACTTCCCCACCAACGAGTTAAATTCCCCACTCGGGTAGGGATTGGATGTGTGAGGGCCACCCCCAAAGACTTCTTGGAACATGTCGTGAAGAGCAGAAAGAAATCCAAAAGTGTGGAGATAGATACCCCCGAGGAAAACATAAAGATCTCAAAGTCTCAGAAAACCACCGAAACTAGCTCCAGAATGAGCTATATTCGTGAGGTGCTTGCAGAGGAGGACGAACCTATGGTCCAAGAAATTGCAGATGACCAAGGCATAGTCCTACCTGTACCTGTGGAAGATCCTATGGTCCAAGAAATTGCAGATGACCAAGTGTAAGTGCTCCAATTTGAGCCGTTAGTATTTTCGTTAGAAAATTAACGAAAGTTTTAACATTTCCAACATTTCCTAACGATCCTAACATTTCTAACAAAGTGAGGGCAAAATGGGCATTGCCATTTAAAGTTAAACCAAGAAAGGAATCCTAAAAAGCAAAAGAAATGGAAAAAACCCGAATTGGTAAGTTGAAAAACAGCTTCAGTTTGAATTTTAAAAAGATTATTCCTCCTGTCCAAAAGCCAGCACTGTAGCAGATGAACAGTGCACGCTGACGATACCCTCCGCGCGGATAGGATTGCCTCTCACAGGGGACTATAAATTGAACCCTCCTCTCTCAGTTTACACAAGACAATTTTGATCACAGCAACAAAACTCTGGCGAAATATAGAGAGAAAACAGTGGGAATCTCTAGATTGCCACCATTTTCTCTTGAATCTTTCCCAATCTTACTCCAAACACAAATCCAAACACCAAACCTTGATACTCCTCAAGCCAAACACCAAATCTTGATACTCCTCAAGTCAAATTCCAAGCCTAGGAAGATAGGGTGTCACCATTGGTAAAGCCCTCCTTCTCAAAACCCTAAAATCCTCTTTTAACTTCTTGTTCATCTTGTTCTTCTTACTTGGATCTACTTGATGTCTAGTTTAACTTAAGTTTTGACCCAAGATGGTCATCTTGAAGTTCATCTTCATGAATGACCATCTTAAATGGTCTACATTTTAAATCTCTAGTTGATTTGTCTCTTTAATTTCATTTCTACAAAATATCCCCTTTCCCTTTGCAAAGGACATGTTTAAACCCCATAAATTCCCCAAGGGTGACTTGAATATGATAACCACTTAACAAAAAGTAGTGGTATCAAGTCTAGGGATGAAAATGGGATGAACATAGATGCAAATCCCCCAAAAATCACATTTTCCCTCAAGAACATCTTGCTGTCCAGTAGCATTGTTCTGAGACCTCCGTCCATTTTCCTATTTTTTGGACATACAGAAACTTGGAATTGGGTGTTTACTACAAAATACTTTTTGTAGCAAACATCCAGAGCTTTCCAGACATATTTTTATTTTATTTTTTGAGTTAGTAAAACTCCTTTTTTCAATTTTTCTTTTAGAGGCCAGTTCATCAGCTTCTGGGAATCCAGATTTCATATCTGAGATTTTCAGAAGGTTTTGACCCCTCAAATTACTTCAAAAATGGAAAGTTCCTTTGCATAAACCCTATTTAGGGTGTTTTAAGAAACTTTCATTCTCGGACTTTTCCCAGATTCTGAAGTTTTGAAGCCTTTAAGTCCATTTCAAAGTCAAGGGTCAACTGCCTTCTTTCATTCTGGCAGAATTGCTTTTCAAATCCAAAAATCTTTTGAGTGCCAAGACTCAATCCAAAAATCATACCAAAAATCTTGGGGATTGTTCAAAGTCTTATAAAGAGTTCCCCATTTTTGTTTTTCTCAGTTTCAACTCATTTTGGTCAAAACACACACACACACACACACACACACAACAAAGGATTTCAAATGTTTGGAAGACTCGTTTTGCGGCGCGCAGTGCACACTAACGTCCTTCCCGACGCGTAACGTGACCTCCGAACCCAAATTTCTGATCTCGGGCATTTTTCAAAGTTTTGGCCCTTAAAACAAAAATGGCGTGGCGACTCCGTTTGATTTCAAAAAATCGGGTACATCACAGTGGCGACTCCGCTGGGGATAAACAAGTTTTATCTTTTCAAAAAAAAAAAAGAAAAACTTTTGAGGGTCAAGATTCCGTCCCGACATTTGAAATCCTTTGTTTTGTGTGTGTTGATTTTTGCACATTTTCGTGTTTGTTTTGGCCGCTTCGGAAAAAGTCAAAATTTTGACTGTCGGAAATCATGTCCCTAACTGTTGGAATTTTTGTGATTATGTGCTTATGTGTTCATTAATTTTCAAAAAAAAAAATTCAAAAAAAAATTCAAAAAAAAAATTTTAAAAAAAAAAAAGGGATTTTCAAAAAAAAAAAAGAAAATTTTCAAAAAAAAGAATCATGCATCATGCCTTTTAAGACACATAAAAAATCTCTATTTTACTCAGAAAAAGAAGATAGACTGCTTGCACACTACGCGCACGTGACCGTACATTGCACACTACGTCCCTAACCCGGGGAAATCCTTGTCGCGGTCCGTTTGGTCTTATTACGCCTCTCGGACGAGCACAGGACTACCCAAACATCCCATGGAGCCTCGTGTCGACCATGCACTTGTCCGTGACACACTTTGTCCGAGACCCGGTTGGTTTTAGTGCAGTGCATTGTCATGCCCTGTCTGTGTATAGACCTTTCCTTTCAAGTCTTTGTCGGCATACCGACTCAATATCTTTCGGGTCCCTAATCGGTCGAAGTCATGCCGGTTTTCCGCCGCGGACTTTGACCAAGATATTGGCCGGCGCCTTGACTTTGGCTCGGCGGCACAAATTATACACTGACTCCCAGCATGACACCGAGTCATCAAGGATTAACGGTTATTCCATGCCTAATTACGGCTAGCGGCGACAAGTCAAGATCATTCGTGGACATTCATCGGTCAAATCATGCCGACTTTTTGTCGAGCCCTCGGACACGATCTTGACTTCGACGTCAGCTTTGTCCGTAATTTACTTCGAATGCTCGTTAAGACTCGATTACCCGCCAGACTTTTAGGATCGTTTTTCTTTTCGGTCGGTGGGATCCGCTTGCCCTATAGGACCACTCGCCGGGCATCCACCTGGGAGGTCGAAATACGGGTGGAATACGAGGGGCTTATAGACGTAGTGACGGGGCCCACTGATCCGAGGAATCGAGTAGTTTGCAAAAAAGAAGAGCAATCTTTTCCAACCGATTAGGTTAATAAAACATTATTTTAAGTAAACAAGAACAAATAACTGCATGTTGCATGAGCCCAAAGCCCAAACACCTACCCACCTTCAAATCCCACCATCTGAACCCTCGTGTCTTTCCCCCGCAGCTCCGCACAAAGCTTGGTTTCGGGCACCGGGTCACCGTTTGATCAGTTGGGAAGATTCAAGCGCATCGTCGGCTTCACCGTTTGTTTCAACTCCGGGTTTGAGAATGTCTGCATCGGTGGTAACGAGGGGACAACGTCACTCCGCCTCCGGGACTCCTCGAGACGAGAACCGCGGTGGAATCGGTTAAGCGAGAACGAGATGAGAGTGCGACGGGAAGCACGGCTGAATAGCCTTATGGAGGCTATTAAGAGCCATGGTCTGGCCGCTAGCCTTAACCCGATGGCACCTTCACCGTGGAAGAAGAGGAAGACTCCAATCCTAATCTTCGTCGCCCCATTGCTCCGGCATGCCACTACCAACCTCCTTCGGTGCTACCAGAACCCATGCTCCTCGATCTGCAGGTCGGACCACTTTGGATCCTGCGGCTGATGGGACGAATCGGTTCACGGCTCCTCGGTGGGGGCAAAGTCGGTACGGAATGTCCTCTCACGGTTGGGGATACCTCGGAATGCCACGGCGGTGGAATCCCACCGCGGTTCGGAACCGATCAATCCGGACCTTCACAACCCACGGTTTGGAATGCCGCCACGATGCAGTTGCGGGCCACGGTCGGGAGCCCCTCCTCGGGAATGGTGCTTGGTTCGGTTGCTCCTCACACGGCTTTCCCAAATCCATTTATCACTCGGGGTTCGATGGGTTACAAACCTCCATCCCGGTTTCATCGGAATCACCGGGACCACAGTATCCTCTCGGTTATGCATCCTCGCCACAACCGGCCATGCAATTCAACAACCGGGGACAACGGCCCGCACTTAAGCCTACTTATGGGCCTCACTCCAGGAAATCCGAGCCATCGGCTACCACGAATCTGCCTCCATCTTTTATGCCGATTGGAAGCCAACGGCAAGTCAGTGGGTTCTATCCTTTTGCCCAAGCTCCTACCTACACTCCCAGGGTAATTTGGGCCAAGGACGGGTTTTCACCTATGCTCCGAATATGGTATTCCTTCCACCAATGCACCACCAACAGCTAGTCCTCTTCCTAGCTCAAATATCGGCTCGGGAATTCCCGCTCCACCTCTGGATCCCCAATTGGCTTGGTTTATGGAGCAACACAAGGAAATGAAAGCACAGTTGCTGAATTGAGCGCCAAAAGAACAACTGCTCTTCGGCCTACGAGATCCAGACTCGATTGTCCCCTGCCTCACAAGTTTGTGATGCCCGCTCTGGAATTGTTTGACGGGAGTGCATGCCTAAAACTCACTTGGACACCTATACTTTGGCAATGAAGGCTAAGGGATGCCTGAGCAAACCGGCGATTGGCCCGATTACTTTAATCTCTCTTTGAAGTCGGGGGCTTTGAAATGGTTTTTTCGATTGCGGCTGAAGCTAGGGATACTTGGGAACGGATTACCGGTACTTTCACGAGATAAGTATAAAGCCAACTTGGAATGGGAGACAAACGATTTGACACTGCAAACAACGATGCAACGCCACAATGAGAATATTGGGGATTTCTATAAGAGGTGGAACTTAAAGCTCGGTGAAATGGCCATTCCTCCCTACGACGAGGAGCGGTTAGACATCTTTCGGTCATGCTTGAAGCCGCATCTCGAGAGCTTCCCTCGGCCACTTCCCCTACGGCGACTTGCGTGCAATGGTTAATTCCGGGGCTAAGTTTGAAAAGGCTTACAATCGGCGGCCATTGCCGCACCCGCCTACGGATATCGGGCTCCTCCCTCCAACACTGCTCTCGCTCCCGCTAAAGGCAAAGAGGCAATCGGCTACGCGGGACGGGACGTAACAATGCCACTTCCTTTGTTCCCAAGAGACACGATGCATCCAGATCTCGGCTCCAAGGCTTGAGAAACCTTGGGATGCCTTTAAGTGATATCTTTAGAGGATTGGTAAAAGAAGGTTTGCTCCGGCCTTTGGATAATTATCGGCCAAGAAACCCCAACGCTCCTTTGGATACCTCCAAGCATTGTGCCTTTCATCGGTACCATGGGCACTGACGGATGATTGCGTCCCCCTGAAAAAGGCCATCCAAGGTTTGATTGAGCAAGGGAGGTTAGAGATGCCTGAAGGGCCTAATACTATCAATAACCCGCTCCCTAACAACATGAGTGTCAACATGATCGAGTTTGGTGGTTCAAGCCTTGTGGGCATAATGGAATTTGACTCGCCCCCTTGTGAGGTCGGTGAATCAGCCATCGCAGGCGATGAAAGTGGTTGGATTAAGCAAGAGATTGCCAAGGAAATCCTGATGGAAAGATCTGCAATAGCTCCCATCTCCAGCGTCGAAGAGTAGATGCATGATCCAGCAGTAAAGAGCAGCTAGATTAGGGGCTACCTATCTCTAAATTAGTCTTTTAGTCAACCTTCGTAGGTTCTAGTACTTCCCTGTCACCTAAGTCCTTCCTGGACATTTGTCGTTGTAGTCCATTTTGGACACAGTAGTTAAATGCCTAGCTTTTAATATAAGTCTTTTTTCTCTTCTTGCTAGACTCGAGACATCACTTACGCACCCTGTTAGTACCCGACCTGAAAATACCCCTGATAGGCATTAAGGAACCTCTGAGGAACTCTCAGTCATTTATGAGTTTCAATAGGCTCAAGTAATATTTCCCCGAAAGCCCTTATTTGTAGTTTTAGAATCCCGATATACCAAATGTCAGCTAAAACTTCCGAAGGCCATAACTTTCTCATACGAACTCCGTTTTGGGCCCACAGCATATCAAATCGAACGCGAGAACAAGATCTAAGCAAAGGTTCGATCGACCCTTTTCAAAAGTGCCGATCGACCCTTCTTTTAAAGGTTCGATCGACCCTTTTCAAAAGTGCCGATCGACCCTTCTTTTAAAGTGCCGATCGACCCTTTTCAAAAGTGCCGATCGACCCTTCTTTTAAAGTGCCGATCGACCCTTTTCAAAAGTGCCGATCGACCCTTTCAGTTTTCCCACATCACTTTCGTAACCGTTCCTCCCCAATTCCTTTCACTATATAAACCCCACTCCGCCTCACACTTTGGACACAGAATTATTCTACGGAAAACTCAAGACAAAACTTGAGGTTTCCTCCATAGAAAACTTGAGACTAAACTCGAGTTTTCTAAGTCTAAATATTTTATCAAGCACGTTCTTCGAATCTTCATAGATTCGATCCAAAAGCCTTGCCATCATTAGGTAAGTCTTCTTGTTTATTTTTTCTGCCTTTATTATTATCGTCTTTATTATTATGCTAGATTTATTATTTGCATGCTTAGTATATTTTAATTACTTTATTTCTTGCTTATGTCATATATGCTAGATTTAGGGTTGTTTTAATATATTTAAATATGTAATAGCCGAGGATGATCTAAGGTTTCGCCCTAAGAAACCCAATGGATCTAGGAACTATTTCTTTCCTTCCACCTTAGTTATAATTGTCCCATGATCAACAATTCCCCAAGGATGAACATTGATTAGTGCACCTTCCGAGGGCCTAACTCAAAGGTTCTAGGGTGTGATCATCAATAAATTCTTTCTCTCCCCTCCTCCTTATGCATGATCCCGCTTCTTCTATCTATTCCCGTAAACACCGCACACAACCAACACCCCACATGCTAGAAAGACCGATTCGTCGGGCAATAGAAGTGATAACGTTTCTTCTTCTGTTGTAACTTGACCCCCGAACCCAATTAACTGTTTAGCCTTTTTTCAAAGCTTTGGGCTATATCAAAGTGGCGTGGCGACTCTCAAATTTAAATTAATATTTTAATATAGTTTAAATCGAGTGTCACTAAATGAATATCCACTCTCCCAATCTTGGACCATTCAAGGTCCAGTCTCTCTATCTTGGACCGTTCAAGGTCCACTCTTTGACCCTTCGTGGTGCTCTTCCTATACTATGTCCACTCTCCCAATCTTGGACCATTCAAGGTCCACTTCTCATATCTTGAACCGTTCAAGGTCCGCTCCTCTTCTCTTGGACCCTTCAAGGTTCACTTCTCATATCTTGAACCGTTCAAGGTCCGCTCCTCTTCTCTTGGACCCTTCAAGGTTCACTTCTCATATCTTGGACCGTTCAAGGTCCGCTCCTCTTCTCTTGGACCCTTCAAGGTTCACTTCTCATATCTTGGACCGTTCAAGGTCCGCTCCTCTTTTCTTGGACCCTTCAAGGTTCACCCCTCGTCTCTTGGACCATCCATGGTCCACTCCTCTACCTTTGACCAATTTTTAAGACCTTCCGAGGTCCACTCTTCATTTTTAGGACCCTCCGAGGTCCACTCCTCATTTTTAAGACCTTCCGAGGTCCACTCTTCATTTTTAGGACCCTCCGAGGTCCGCTCCTCATTTTTTAGGACCCTCCGAGGTCCGCTCCTCATTTTTTTAGGACCTTCCGAGGTCCGCTCCTCATTTTTTGGACCTTCCGAGGTCCGCTCCTCATTTTTTGGACCTTCCGAGGTCCGCTCCTCATTTTTAGGACCTTCCGAGGTCCGCTCCTCATTTTTAGGACCCTCCGAGGTCCGCTCCTCATTTCTAGGACCCTCCGAGGTCCGCTCCTCATTTCTAGGACCTTCCGAGGTCCGCTCCTCATTTTTAGGACCTTCCGAGGTCCGCTCCTCATTTCTAGGACCCTCCGAGGTCCGCTCCTCTTCTCTTGGACCCTTCAAGGTCCGCTCCTCATTTTTAGGACCCTCCGAGGTCCGCTCCTCATTTCTAGGACCCTCCGAGGTCCGCTCCTCATTTTTAGGACCCTCCGAGGTCCGCTCCTCATTTTTAGGACCTTCCGAGGTCCGCTCCTCATTTCTAGGACCCTTCGAGGTCCGCTCCTCATTTCTAGGACCCTCCGAGGTCCGCTCCTCATTTCTAGGACCCTCCGAGGTCCGCTCCTCATTTCTAGGACCCTCCGAGGTCCACTCTCCATTTCTAGGACCCTCCGAGGTCCGCTCTTTACTTCTTGGACCCTTCAAGGTCCACACCCTCTACTGCGGACCGCTCTAGGATCAGTCTCTCTATCTTGGACCGTTCAAGGTCCACTCTTTGACCCTTCGTGGTGCTCTTCCTATACTATGTCCACTCTCCCAATCTTGGACCATTCAAGGTCCACTTCTCATATCTTGGACCGTTCAAGGTCCACTCCTCATATCTTGGGCCGTTCAAGGTCCGCTCCTCTTCTCTTGGACCCTTCAAGGTCCGCTCCTCTTCTCTTGGACCCTTCAAGGTCCGCTCCTCTTCTCTTGGACCCTTTAAGGTCCGCTCCTCTTCTCTTGGACCCTTTAAGGTCCACTCCTCTTCTCTTGGACCCTTTAAGGTCCACTCCTCATCTCTTGGACCCTTCAAGGTCCACACTCCTCATATCTTGGACCGTTCAAGGTCCGCTCTTCTTCTCTTGGACCCTTCAAGGTCCACTCCTCAATTTAGGACCTTTCGAGGTCCACTCTCTCTATCTAGGACCATTAAAGGTCCACCTTTCCACCTGAGACTCTTCGAGGTCCACCCTCGTCTCTTGGACCATCCATGGTCCATTCCTCTACCTTTGACCACCCACGGTCTACATCCTTCAAGTTAGGACCCTTCAAAGTTCTACCTCTTATCTCTTGAACCATCCGCAGTTTGCTCCCTTAGCCTTAAAACCATCCATAGTTTAGATCCTTTATCTCTAGCACCCTTCAGCCAAAGACCAACCAAGGCCAATCCTCACCCAAGACCAAATTAACTCACCTAGATCAAACCTCTCTCGACCCATATAGATCAAACCACCATCTAGGGCCTACCTAAGCCAACTTACCAAGTCCGATTAGCTCGTCTAGATCACCCTCACTTATATTTGACCAAGGATCGAGTCATCTTCCTCTCCCTTTTTCACCAAACGGACTCTTTTACATTCATCCTCTCTCTTTCTCTAAACTTAACCCTGGTTGTATCATCAATCGGGGCCCCCTCGAACTACGGTGACCTGAGACTCATACCTTAAATGGTAAGGGTTACGGAGGCAACTTCCTGGTCAAACTCTCAAATTGTGGAGATCAACTATTTTTTCTGAGATGCCTTAAGATTAATTGTGAGTCTAATTCAACTCATTGGTTTGATTCGCCGTATGTTCTGGCTGCATTCACATCATTTCTCTGGAGAAAAGCATTGAAGCCCTCAAAGAAGTCTCAAACATGAGGTTGGGAGTGATCAACCTCCTCAAAGACATGCATGAAATTTAGCGGCACCATTTGTCCTACATCCAAGAATGCTTGAGAAGAGTTCCTCCTCCTGTTCAATTCCGTGGTCCCTATCATCCACATGCTTATGGTCCCACTTATGGTCCAACACATCAGAATGTCTCATTCAGGATGCCTGCTGTGGCCACCAACCAACGAAAGGCACCAATACCCGAGAAGGAGATCAACAAGGAACATTTTGATGACTTAGGAATGCCTGTGGGTGAGTTCTTCGACATTTTGATGGAAAAGAGTTTGATCAAGCCGCTCGAGAATTACAAGCCTATTAACCCGAAGGATCTACTTGGATACATCCAAGTTTTGCAGATACCACAAGTACGTTGGGCATACCACCGACAACCGTAGCGGCTACAACGCTTGATTCAAGATTTGATCAACCCGAGGAAGACCAAGGCCTCATTAATGAAGAAGCCCTCGTACTTCAAGGAAGGATTTAGATTCATTCAGTCTTGTAGGTTCTAGTGTGTCTGTCTTACTTCCACTTTGGGCATTGGTTTGTAATGTCCACCTTTAGATTAGTTACTTCGATAATAAAAAGGTCTTTCTTTCTTTTCTCTCTAGACTTGAGACATAATCTCGCATTACTTTCAAGAAGAATTGTTTTATTTATAATTATCACTTGGTTGCTAATCTCACTGATAAACTCACCGGCTAATAAAGTAAACAATGAATGAATGCTTTGATTGGAGTAAACAACTCACCGTTCCTTCTTCATATACACCATCCCTATACATCCCTCTCTCATACACTCTCTCCATACTCCACCATATACTTTCCATACACTATCGCTGCACCCTCTCCTTGTACATCTCCCCTATGCTCCCCTCGAGCCTACACTTCCCCAAATACACTCTCCCCCACTTGACCTCCTTTCCATATGGTCAAGACAAGCACAAAGACCGTTGTTGCTCATCATCAGAAAATAGCTGCTCACGCCACTGCAATTTAAAGAAAATGCAAAGGGTTGTTCTTATCCTTCGCAAGTGCTACATAAATATCAACTAGGGGCTCACCAACCCCCCAATCTCGCGTCTCCTCGATTTTCCATTTGATCGTTAAGCTTTCATTGAATATGCTCACATATCTTTCCCATGGTCCGAATATATTATTACCTTACTCAATGAGTCGGTTAAATGAGTTTGCATTTATTTTAAATTACTCTTTTGAGAATGCTATCCAAGAGCGAATGAAGCTTAAACCTTTCACCATAGGAAGCCATAACCTTATCCTCACTAAATAATACCCTTTCATTTCAAGATCGACAAGTTTTGAGACCTTAAGGAAGAAGCCCATACTAGGGGCTCCTTCGACTCACAAAGGAAGTAATCACCTCCAAGCTCAAGAAAGGCGGAATGCAAAAGAAACTCATACAAGGGGCTCCCTCGAAGGGACCACCTCCAAACCCAAGAGGGAAAAGGTAAAACCATCCTAAGGCATACACTAGGGGCTATCGCGAGCAAACAAATCCGAAGGCTTTTTCTCGATAAGAGGGTGTTAAAAAAAAAAAAAAAAAAAAAAAAAAAAAAAAAAACAACTTCATCACCCCGAAGTGAATCTCCCATCTCAAAGGTTGTGAAAACGAGACATCGAGTGAAGGTCCTATCGTGATCAAGTTACCTCGAAATCACAACAAACTCGCAAGAAGAAGCAACAAAAATTCCCTCTTGGACAAATCCCGTAAACCAATTCCAAAGTCCATCCTCTCACTTTTAGAGGATTCCATCACCACCCTTGACCTTATCAAAATCAAAGTTAACCTCACTCTTAGAGGTTCAAGAAGCAACAACAAGAAAATCCCCTCACCTTAGAAATTCGAAACACATCCTCAAGCCAACCTCTCGGCCAAATGGCCCGGCCGACCTCTCACTTTAAGAGGTCATGTTAAGCATCACCCAATGATCGATCGCAACCCAGAGCCCGGCTACAACCACTACCGGATGGCATTCTCATTCTGAGTCACTTGTTATCCTATGTGAGCATATTACATATTCTCTCCAAGTTTGGGAACTCGTCCTATTCTTGAAATTCGTTTATTCGACTCTTCCAACACCGCTCGCACAAAAGTCTCGACTGGGGCTTCGCGTCGCGTGCCTCTCGGCGGCACTCCGGTAAAAGCAAGGAGACACGCGCCAGGGACTACTCCCCTCGGCTTGCGAGAACAAAGGAACAAAGAATCTTCACTTGAAGGAATGAGAAAATCTTTGGGTTATAATCAGTCAATTCCCACCTTTTCTTCCACCCAATCTTTTTTCTATTTTTCATGAAGGAGATCAATGCAACGGCAGCCCGCACCACAATTACCACCGAACAGCCTAGAGCAGCAAGCAACAACGGAACATCCTTCTCCTTCTAAAGACAAGCCAGATTTCACCTTCAAATCAAAATATTCATTTGTTTACTCATATAATTGGAATTTGATAAACCAATCAGTGAGGTCCATTCACGAGCAATCAAGATATAATTCTGAATAAAAAAATTCTTCAAATGTCTCGACAAGTCTTCTTTTTCTACATCATAGGAAAATAGAGCCAAACACAGTCTTTCTGTCTGCAGGGGCTTCCATACACTTTTCCACACCTTGTGATGCTTATACTCTCCCAAAAGAGTCAAACCCAAAAGCGAAAGTGTCATACACGAACTCGGGATCCATTCCCACCTTCGAAAAAATGCGCCCCTGCACATATACATTTCCGAGTCTTGTCCAGCGTCTGATTGACCATTGTTCTAAACGAGGGGTCGCCCCCGTGGCCGCAAGATGACTCTGTCTGCAAATAGGGATGCATTGAATCTCTCCAAGCTGGGGCTTTTGTTAAGTCGTTCTCTCGGGCTCTCTTCGGGTTTGCTCTGCATCATCAAGCGGGGCTTCGCCATTCCCTTCGGGTTTGCTTTGCATCATCAATCGGGGCTTCGTCATTCATCATCAATCGACTTCGCCAAGGTCACTTCATCAAACATTGGGGCTCCCCTCAACAAAAATGGGTCGACTATGTGCTCTAACAAAAATCGGAGCTCCAATGAAGTCATATCTAGCATGAAGGGCATCCCTTGTCATCAAGATCAGCATGTGGCAAACTCTTTGAGTTAGTTAGAAACATGATTAATCATAAGGCCTCTTTATCAAATAAACATGCTTTCAAAATACTGTCCTCCTTGGTACCTTGTTTACAAAAATCACTCTTTGGTCTCCACAAATTTTCAAATTCTTCAAATCTATCAAAAACGTATCTCTGTGACTCTCAAGATGACTCGGCCCTTATCTCTGAACATCAAACTTACCTAATCCCACCTTCTATCATCGACACTTACTCGGCCTCGCCTAGTTTAAACCAATAACCTTTCTGCTCAAACTGCCTTGTTTAGACTTACCGCAAATGTAAAACCCTAGCCTCAAACCTAGGTGACAAATACCTCTCTAAACCCTAGCCTCAAGCCTAGGTAACAAATATCTTTCTAAATCCTAGCCTCAAGCCTAGGTGACAAATACCTCTCTAAACCCTAGCCTTAAGTTTTGGTGACAAATACCTCTCTAAACCCTAGCCTTAAGCCTAGGTGACAAATACCTCTCTAAACCCTAGCCTCATGTCTAGGTGACAAATACCTCTCTAAACCCTAGCCTTAAGCTTAGGTGACAAATACCTCTCTAAACCCTAGCCTCAAGCCTAGGTGACAAATATCTTTCTAAACCCTAGCCTCAAGCCTAGGTGACAAATATCTTTCTAAACCCTAGCCTCATGTCTAGGTGACAAATACCTCTCTAAACCCTAGCCTTAAGCCTAGGTGACAAATGCCTCTCTAAAACCCTAGCCTTAAGCCTAGGAGACAAGACTCCTCTCTAAGCCTTAGCAATGATTATCCCAATCTTTTAATCGCTTGGTTCTTCGGCTCGGGAAGCCATAATAATCCCAATCAATTCACACAACTATTCTTCATCGCAAATGTAGCCTAAGTCCATTGGCAGCTACAGTTTCCTGCATTTTAGAGGTCTATCCTCCATTTCAAGGGTCCGTCCCGCATCTTCAAATGGTCCGTCCCGTACCTTCAAAGGGTCCGTCCCGCATTTCAGAGGTCTATCCTCCATTTCAATGGTCCGTCCCGCATCTTCAAATGGTCCGTCCCGCATCTTCAAAGGGTCCGTCCCGCATTTCAGAGGTCTATCCTCCATTTCAAGGGTCCGTCCCGCATCTTCAAAGGGTCCGTCCCGTACTTTCAAAGGGTCCGTCCCGTACTATCAAAGGGTCCGTCCCGCATTTCAGAGGTCTATCCTCCATTTCAAGGGTCTGTCCCGCATCTTCAAAGGGTCCGTCCCGTACTTTCAAAGGGTCCGTCCCGCATCTTCAAAGGGTCCGTCCCGCAGAAGTCAAACTCTCATAAATCTTTGGGTGACTCCCCGGACAGTCAGATCTTTGGGTGACTCCCCGGACAGTCAAATTTTAGGGGTGACTCCCACAAAAGTCAAATATTTGGCTTTTGATTCCCACACAGTTTTTTCCCACATTGCCCCATACACTTTCTCTCAGTACGCGAATCAAGACTAAACTTGGTTTATTTGCACAACACACGGAGAAATCAAGACTACACTTGATTTGTTCCATCACACACAATTTTCAAGGGGAAAATCAAGACTATACTTGAATTTCCTTTCCACACATTATCTCACAACATATCTTCACACGGAGAAATCAAGACTACACTTGATTTGTTCCATCACACACAATTTTCAAGGGGAAAATCAAGACTATACTTGAATTTCCTTTCCACACATTATCTCACAACATATCTTCACACGGAGAAATCAAGACTACACTTGATTTGTTCCATCACACACAATTTTCAAGGGGAAAATCAAGACTATACTTGAATTTCCTTTCCACACACAACATATTTTCCCACGGAGAAGGCAAGACTATACTTGATTCTCCTTTCCGTACATCTCTCAATATTATTCGAATCGCCCTTAGATTCGATCCCCAAAGCCTTGCCACAAATCGCATCTTTGGCTTGAGACGCCGCACGTCCGCCACTCTCGGGTACTAAACGCCCACGTTTCGAACTACGACTTGGCTTGATTCCTCTTGGGATACGTAGGTAGCCCGACGTGGGTCCAAATGCCACTTGACCTACTCCGGTCATCCTTTTGCGACTCACCAAGTCCAAAAACCTCACATCCACAAGGTCACTTTCCTTACCTCCCGAAATCTTTTTTCGGGACGGATCCTATTCTTTTATCGTCGACCCCACTTGTCTTACAAGAAGCGTCGCCGAGGGGCTCTTGTTAGTACCCGGCCCGAAAAAAGCATTTTTAATGTCGGCCCGGTTTAATTAATGAGAAACCCTAATAATCCCTCAAACCCTTCATCCGTACTGCGCGTCATTGTTGGCGTGGAAGGTACGCCAGATCGAAGTGCCGATCGGCCCTTTACCCGTGGTATGGCCGATCGACCCTTTTTTATAGTGCCGATCGACCCTTTAACCCTAGTGCCGATCGACCCTTCAGTTGGCTCCGGCCAGGATACCGAAGCACTATAAATAAGTGTGCCCGGCTCCCCATATTCAACACACAATTCACTCGGGAGAAACGAGACTACTCTTGTTTTACCCACAGTTCTTTTTACTCTCTTCGAATCGCCCTAGATTCGACCCCAAAGTCTTGCTACAATTGGTAAGACTCTTTTTAATATTTTTGTTCCTTATTATTACTATTGTCTTATTATATTTGCATGCTTATTATATTTTAATTGTTCCTTTATGCTAGATTTAGGACTGTTTTAATATATTTAAATATGCTATAGCCGAGGATGATCTAAGGTTTCGCCCAAAGAAACCCAATGGATCTAGGAACTATTTCTTTCCTTCCACCTTAGTTATAATTATCCCATGATCAACAATCCCCCAAGGATGAACATTGATTAGTGCACCTTCCGAGGGCCTAACTCAAAGGTTCTAGGGTGTGATCATCAATAAATTCTTTCTCTCCCCTCCTCCTTATGCATGATCCCGTTTCTTCTATCTATTCCTGTAAACACCGCACACAATCAACACCCCACATGCTAGAAAGACCGATTCGCGACTCTCAAAATTTAAACTAATATTTTAATATGGTTTAAAGCGAGTGTCACTAAATGAATATCCCATTTCGATTCGACATTATATGATTATTTATTTCAAACCTCCGAATGCGCGTTGCATCGGGACGGGGTATTCACACTAGGTTGGCGTACGAGGGACTGGATGGTTCGCGCAGGCGACTTGTGATCCCGCTCCCGAATGAGCCGAGACCACGATACAGGGCTGACCCCAATGCTTCGGTGAGCACCTTTTTTTTTTGCATTTGATAGTAGCATTCTGCAAATGTTGCATCTGTACTTTCTGCTTGTCTTTTGACGACTTTCCTGGTTCGCAGGTGTCTAGCCGCACGTACAACGACGCTATAAGGCTGGTGGACGGGTGGGCCGCCTACGCTACGAGGCTCGTGGAGTTTATGCGGTGCAGTTCCCGGAAGAGCGTGGATGTCCGTGAGCGGGGGCCGTCTTGGCCGAGAGATTCGCCTGCTCCCACAGCTGGTGGGGAGGACTTTGCACAGGGATTCGGCCAGTTCACGGGCGGAACGGCTGGATTTGGAGCTCCTTCTTCTGCGCACTCGGGGCGCGAGAGGGGAGAGTCCTCGAGTTCGCATACTCCGAGGAGGCCTTTCGCGTATTCCCGCCTGGAGGAATTTGGCGACTTCTTGTTTGCGACGGATCCGGCAGCGGCGGAGCAGTACGTCGAGTGCTCGGATGACGAGCAGGACTCGGAGTAGTCCTCTTTTTTTTTCTTACTGCTTTGTTTAGACAAAATGCATGTATTGTCAGGAACAATTTTGATTTGAACTGTATTCGAAAAAGGCGCCCGTGGGGCGGAACCTGTACT
The DNA here is from genome assembly GCA_022495995.1 of Adenophora triphylla var. japonica. Taxonomy (NCBI): domain Eukaryota; kingdom Viridiplantae; phylum Streptophyta; class Magnoliopsida; order Asterales; family Campanulaceae; genus Adenophora; species Adenophora triphylla. Next base: position 177,193 of record JAFEMH010003950.1, read on the forward strand.
TCGCGCATTTATTCTGTGATCACCTTCTGTTATTTTCGGCAAATAAGGAAGTAGGTTAATCAAAAATAAATAAAATGAGAAATGCATTAAAAATTGAACGGGTCAAAATTTAAACCTATATGCACTGATTATTAATTATTTGCACTGTTGCACGAGCCCGGGGCGGAAGGGATATTGATATTGGTTGAATGAAACCAGGGGCAGCACGCAGGTTTCATAAGGATGAACAGGGAGTTGTTTGGAAACGTTTCCAATTTAGGAGCAGCTAGCTGCAGAGTTGGCCAAGTCAACTGCAGAGGGAGACCGGCCGGACTAGGAGTGAATTTCCAGATTCTTTAAATTACAGTTTCAGCTTTGCAATTGTTTAAGAACTGCGCATTGTTTTTGATCATTCTGGCTGAATTCTCTCAAACTTCCAAGGTTTCCTTCATTCTTTATGGCTCCCTTTCCCAAGTTACCGTCTCGGATGCAAGAGCGATATTTGGACAACTTTCAGTCGTGGGTACGGAACCACACGAGGCGTAACAAAAGGTTTTCGAAGGTCAGCATTACGGGATTAAATCTGTTTGGGCTTTGAAGGAGCTCATGCGCGATTGGGATCTTTTGAGAGCCGCGTCTCGCTTCTGGGACGTACGGAGGAATGTGTACAGCTTTTCGTACAATGAAGTCACTCCTACGTTTTAAGATTTCCGGCCGTGCAGGAGGACCTGAGATGGAACAGCTAGTTCTTCCGTATGCGGTGGCATGGCCACCGTTGAGAAGCTAGTGTCTTTGTTCGGTATCTCATTTGGAGAAGCATACGGGATGCTGATACAGGATACCGATTATGTTGACATTTCGGAATTTGCCCGAAAGATTTGCCGGAGCCGAGGGAGCATCTTTTCGTGGGACACGTTTGCTCAGGCGCGATTGCTACTGTTCACATTCACGTCTCTCGGGTGTGTGCCATCACGGTGTACTTGGACTCGGTGAGGCAAAGGCGGGAGTGGGGGAGACATCGTGCCGCGGTTTTGGGCGAGACGTTCACGGGCATAGGCCGGATGGCGACTGTAGCCGATACATATGGGGAGGGAGTCCCGCTATGCTTACCATGTGGTTGAGGGAGAGAGTGCAGATGATGCCCGAGGTGCCAATGTCTTGTGACGCTTGGTCGCTTCTCTCGACGTCCTCTACGGTGATAGGGCGATCATGCCGTGCCGACGCTCTGGATGGCCAGACTTTGCACGCATCACTTGCGATGGTGGGTTCCCACCTTTGGAAGATTCTGAACTTGTCGGACCACTCGGGAGGGTGCATTAGTTGTCGAGTGCCTGGGCCGTCTCGGACGTCTTTCTACATTCCATCTTTGGTTCCTGACGATGCAGTGGAGGCCAGTGCCACCGACGAGTTTGAGTTATGCTTTGCTACCTTTGAGGTGGGATCTTTACGGATGGAAGATCCTTCGACGCTATTGCTGATCACACGGTGGTGGCAATACACGTCCTTTCCTGCCAGGGTTCTCTTTCGCCGGAGAGAGGGCACTGTTCTGTCGATGCAGTATCTGAACTGGTACGAAGAGTGTATAGGGGAGACACAGATGGCTATCTTGTGGAGACGGAGTGAGCTGTTGGGTGCTAATCACCTGGACAGCTCGTCCTTGAGGAGGGCCGAAGCAAGGGCTAACCCTGGGAATTGTACTGCGATGCCATGGCTGATTATGAGACCAATGCTGATCGGGAGGCCAATCAAAGCACTGTTATGATGGCTCGAAGCGAGGCAGCTCGAGACAGAGCTAGAGCAGGGGCTGCATTGACAGCCACAGGCTTGACGGAGGCATCGGGAAGAGTCCCTGAGCCAGGTAGAAGGACTACCGGAATATTTCCCGTGAAGGTGAAGAACACTCGTCGGGGGAAAGGGAAGGGGAAGAAGGATGATGGACCAAGTATGGGAAACTAGGTTGACCTTGCTGTCCAGAGTATCCACCCATTGTCATTGCAGACACATTAATTGATTAATGTTTTATTGTAGTTTTGCTAGCGTGTAGCGAGTCAAGAGTTGACCGTGCTTGAACTCATCAAAGAATGTTTTAACCATTATGAATTTGTAGGTTAAATGAAAAGAGTTTTTCAAAACACAAGCAATTGATGCTTATTGTATTTTTTTTGTTTTTTTTAGACCGAACCAATGATGGCTGCCTACGTTCCCCTTTTACAATTGGACTAAGGGGCTCAGGTCACCGTAGTTCGACACTTTAGGTGAATTTGAGACAAGCAAAGACAAAAGAAGTGCGACCCTGTTTTTTACCTGGATCATTAGCGGGAATGTATCCAGTTGGGTATTACTCTTTTAGCACTTTAATTTTACTGAGAGGACGGTGTATGGGGAAGGTGAGTTGACTCGTGCACTTCCTCAAACGAAGTATCTGCGGAGCTTGCTTCCGTTCACAGGGTTAACGAAAGGGTTTCCGTCCAAGTCTGCTAGCTTCATGGCTCCTCCGGAGAAGATTCTTTGTACCACGAACGGTCCTATCCAGGTAGGCTCCCACTTTTCGAGGGGATTGGTCTGCGTAGGAGGCTTTTCCTTTAGCACCAAGTCGCCTTCTCTGATGTCTCGTATCTTGACTTTCTTGTCGAATGCTTGGGCCATTCTGCTCTGGTAGGCTCGAGTGTGTTCCATGGCTTTCAATCTGCGCTCATCGAGTAGAGAAAGTTCGTCGTGACGGCTCTGTAGCCATTCGACTTCATTGATCCCGTTTTCTAAGAGGACTCGGAGGGATGGAATTTCCAATTCCACGGGCAACATCGCTTCCATTCCGTAGGTAAGCGCGAATGGAGTCTCCCCTGTGGCGGTTCTGACTGATGTTCTGTATCCCCAGAGGGCTAAATGTAGCTTTTCGGGCCAGTCCCGACCTCTGGTTGTCATCTTTCTGATTATCATGGCGAGAGTCTTGTTGGTCAGCCTCTCTTGCACCATTGGTTTGTGGTCTGTAAGGAGAAGACATGTGACGTGTGACTCTGAATTCGGTCAGAAGTTGGTCACAATCTCCTTCGAAGTGGGTCCCATTGTCGGATATGATCTCGTTGGGCACTCCGTATCGGCACATGATGTTCTCTCGGATGAACTCGGCCACCTTCTTAGAATTCAGTACCTTGTACGATCTGGCTTCTACCCATTTGGTGAAGTAGTCGACTGCGACTAAGATGAACTCGTGACCATTGCTCCCCGGAGGAGTGATCTTGCCGATGACATCGATTCCCCATGTGGCGAAAGGCCATGGCGTAGTCATGCAATAGAGCTCATGTGGAGGAATGTGATTGAGGTTGGAGAACCGTTGACATTTGTCGCAGCTTCGGACGAACTGGATGCAGTCTATTTCCATCGATATCCAGTAGTATCCCATACGGAGAATAATCTGTGTCAATGCTCGGGCGTTCGTGTGCGGACCGCAGGTTCCGTTGTGAACTTCGTTCATTAGCTCGCTGGCTTTTTCTTTGTTTACACACCGAAGGAGTGGCCCTTGGTGCCGCTTCTTGTACAACATACCCCCCAGAATGACGAAATGGGATGCCAGGCGTTTTAATGCCAACATGTTTTGGGTTTTGATCCCTTCTTTGTATTTTCCATCTTCATTTGTGAAGGAAGCTTCTCCGCTTTGGAGGTACTGGTAAATCTGATTGTACCAGGGTTCATCGACCATTCTTTTTCTTTTTCAATCTCACAGCAATAGGCGGGTGTTTCCGTCCGCCTATTACGAGGGTTTCTTGCTTTCCCATCGGGAATTTCGACAAGAGAGGCGAGGGTTGCCGGGCGTACGCGAGCGGTTCTGTCTCATGGCAAATAGTGAAAAGAGATGTCCTTGGGCTGAACAATGAGCTCCTCCAGCGTATGCCGCGTGGTACTTCGAAGGCCATAATCTACCGTCTTCCATTTGTTGGACACTTGATTGATGATCAATGCTTTGAGTCTCCATATACATCCGGCTACGAGATGTTGCGCTCGAGGGCGGCTTCCGGACTCTTTGCACGTGCTTCGTATTCTGCTGCATTGTTGGTTTCTTTGAAATTCAGCTTGATAGCTATGGGAGTATGCTCGTCCTTGGGATCGACAAGGAGCATTCCTATACCATTCCCCTTCTTGTTGGTTGCCCCATCGAAGAAGAGTTGCCAGCGATTTGCGCTGTCGAGTGAAAAGATTCCGTCGTCCGGAAATTGTGGATCAGGACCCTTAGGTTCACTGCTTGGGAAGTCGGCCGGTGATGCTGCCATGACTCTACCCTTTATTGATTTTCGACCATGTACTTGATGTCGAACTCGGCCCAGAAGAATGACCACTTGGCTAGTCGCATTTTACGGGGATGGCTTGTCAAAGAGATATCGGACGGGGTCCACTTTGGAGACCGGGAGCACCGAATGTGACTTGCATGTAGTGTTTCGGTTCCGACTACCCATACCAAGGCGGTACATGTTTTCTCTCGATGCTTTGAGTAGTGAAGTTCACTTCCTTGAAGCTTCCCGCTTACGAAGTAGATTGCATGCTCAACCTTGGAATCTTTACGTTCTTGTGCCAGCATTGCTCCGATTGACGTGTCTATTACTGTCAGATACGGGAGTAGTGGTTTGTCTTCATGTGGCGGGCACGGGGTGGGGATTCACCAAGTAGGTCTTGATCCTCTCAAAAGCCGTTTGGCACTCCGGAGTCCCATTTGATGTCGGCATTCTTTTCATCGGTTTGAACATGGGCTCGCAGAGAGATGTCAACTAGTTGATGAAGCGACCGATGTAATCAAGTCTTCCCATGAAGCTCTTCACTTGTCGTAGTTTGAGGCGGCTTCATGTCGATGATGGCCTTGATTTTCTTGGGATCGGCTTCGATACCTCTTTGCGTAACCATGTACCCCAAGCACCTTGCCGTGCTTGACGACGAAGGTGCACTTTGCCGGGTTGACCTCATGGAGTGTTTTCGATTCTCGTTGAAGAACTTTCTCGGATCTGTCATGTCTTTGCATGTCTGATCCCCTGGAGTGGATGATCATGTCGTCGACATATACTTCGATTTCTTTGTGAATCATATCATGGAAGAGGGTCAAGCGGCCGCCGGTAAGTAGCCCCGGCGTTCTTCGACCGAACGGCATGACCGTGTAACACGTCCCCCGGAGTGGTGAAGGCGTCTTGGCTTGATCTTCCTCGGACATTTTGATCTGGTTGTATCCAGCGAAGCCGTCAACGAAGGACGTTACTTTGAAATTTGTCGTGGTGTCGACCAGCATGTCGATGTTAGGCAGTGGGAAATCGTCTTTAGGGCTGGCCTTGTTGAGATTCCGTAAATCCACACAAAGCATCGACCTTTCCGTTGGCCTTAGTGACCGTCATGATGTTGGAGAGCCAAGTCGGGTACTCAATCACTCCGATGAAACCAACTCGGAGCATTTTCTCAATTTCTTCTTTAACATGCAAGGACCACTCTGGCTTGATCTTGCGCAGCTTACATTTGACAGGCTTGGATTCGGGATCCAGGGAATTCTGTGCTCCACGATTGAGGGATCGAGTCCTGGCATGTCCTGGTATGACCAGGCGAACACGTCAACATACTCCGGAGGAGGCTTATCGTGGCTTCTTTTTCTGCATCGGCGAAGAAACCGCCCACTTGTGTCTCTTTAGGCTCTTGACCGACCCCGGAGTTCACTTTGGTCATAACCTCTTCTGGCAGCTTGGGCCCGGTTGTCCTCTTGGTCGACTACACGCTCGAGAACTTCCTTAATGTATTGTTCGTTTAATGTGTCCGCTTCTTTATCAATTGAGTTATTAACGTCTTTTAAGTTGTTTGTTAACATATCGGTTGTTAAAGTGGCAATGAGAGGATACTCCGAAAGGTCGACTTTTCATTGAACAAGAACGGAGATACATGATTGGCTACATTATCATAGTCCTCCTGGCGTAAGGCCGTTGGATGACTCGGAAGGACCCGGACTTTACAAGGACTGACTAAGAGGGTTTGAGACCGGGTTTAGGGAGATGTGGGTGCGGGCCCGGCTTGTCTTCCATTCCCGCCTCGGCTTGCCCTTGGTCGGTGAAGGTTACCCAATTCTTCGGTGGCATTGATGGATGCTTGATGAGGGTTCGGGGATCGAGAGGCTTGGCTTCGCCGTCCCAATCATGGCGATCATGCTGTTTTCGGAGCCCAGTCAATCGAGTTTGGTACTTTCATGACTTCTTCAAAAAGACTCGTAGAATTTGGTCCACCGAGAGCGTCTTCTATGAATTACGGTTCCTTCGCTTTGGAGTTACTTGTCTCGAATGTGGCCTCGGCGGCTGATCTGAACAGTCTATTTCCCATGGAGAGTACCCTGAGTTGCTCCTCCAAATCCGGGATTCCCTTGAATGTGTGCTCGTCTTTGGACCGTGGTGGCGGTTGGTCCAGTAGAGCCGTGATGTCGAGGAACGCTCCCCTTATCGGATTAGCTTTGAGTCCTCGAAACGCTTGAGGTCCCGTGCTAGGCTGTTCCATTCTTCCCGTAGTCTCGGTGCCGACTATCCCGGCTTCTTTCTCATCTTCATCAAGTTTCCACTGTCGGTCCCTCGCCCGTCGTTTGGCCTCCGCCGTCGGCCCCTCGGTTCTGTTGTCGGTTCCCTTTGCTCGGTCCCCTCGGTTACTGTCGGTTCCCTTGGTGAAGTAATGAGCGAGGTTAAAGCCGTAAGGCCGGGAGGTTGGGTGTGCCGTCGGAGGTTCCCACTTTTACGGGCTGCGCCTTGGTGCGGGCGAGCCTTTTGTCTTTCTTGATATCGCCGGTGTTGGCACGTAGCCAAGCCCTGGACCGTGGTGTGGTCCTTGACTTCAATAACTTGGTGTTGGCCTTGCGGCCTTTTGCCGAGCCCCGGCCCCGGGATGAAGTTCATGAGTTTCATCATCCTCATGGCGGGAGGAATTGGTCGTGAGATATAGTGGAAGGTCCACGTTGCATATTTGGATCTTGGAGGTCTCCGCAGTGAATCCAAGCACGGCATGTCATCACTATGCTTGATTTCTAATACCGGAATGTCGTTGGTGTTGGTCCCCTGGTGACGCCGTCGCCGTAGATCGTGGTTAGCTCGTTGCCTTGCATGAACTTGAGGCACCGATGAAGGGTGGATGCCACGCCATTGATTTGATGCAGACAGGACGCCCCAGATGGCTGTGAAAGTGATTGGAATGTCCAATACTTGGAATTCGGTGGGGATCATCCGCTTGCCGAACCAAATGTTAAGAGTAGCAACTCCGAGAACCGTACGGGAAGTAGAGTCATAGGCCTCGACGGTGGATCGAAGGCTTTAGATCTCGCGGGCTTGATGTCAAGCGTGTCCATCATCTTGGCGGGCAAGACATTCATTCCGAACCTCCGTCTACCAACACGCGGGAAGGCGACGCTCGTCCAGCTGGACTGTGATGTAGAGCGGCTCATTGTGATCAGCCCCAAATTTTGGAAGGTCCAAATCTGTGAAGGTGATAATGTTGCCATAGTAGATGTTGCCGATCATCTGAATGACTTCATCTGGAGTTGCGTCCACGGGGACCATGGTACGGGCCAGGCTTTCCTCTACCTTGAGCTTGTGAGGATATGAGGACGTGAGCAGAGACCAAAGGGAAATGTTCACCTGAGTCTGCTTGAGCTGAGTGAGGATCGGGTCCTCTTTCACGGAACTTGTGTCTTCGGGCCGGCCGGGGCTATTACCTGCTCCGCAGCTTTTTGGTGGCCTTAGGTGGTAATGCATGGATTTGACCCGATCGGGTTAGAACGCCGACATCAGTGTTTGGTCCCTTCGAACAGGCCGCTCACGAGTTGAGCCATAGTTAGAGGAGGATTCCTCGTAGCATAGGGCCATATGTCTTCCCTCAACTCATTGATCGTGGATGTATTCCCCGATGCTTCGGCAGCCTTTGACGGATTCTGTCCCGTGAAACCGGCTTAGGTGCCTCTGCAGGGAGTGTAGCCTACGGCTTGACGCAGCTGTTCGAATGTCGTTGCACAATGCTGGTCGCCCGAACCGAACTGTGCATTGCTGACCCTCCGAGGGAGGTTGGAGAGTTCTCGACTCAAGCGAACGGTCTCCTTGATCTCTTCACGGTATATCGCATTCCTTTCCTTTTTAATGAGCATACTTAGTGGCATTCTGAGTTGGGTCCGGGCGATACTCATGGTTTGCTAATTTTCCTCCACTCTTGGCCCAGATCAACTTTCTTGCGGCGGAGCTCGCGTCGAGAGTTAGCGCCTCGCGTTTCTTCCCATGTGAGAATAGCTCGTGCTACTTTGAACTGCGTGCGGCAGTCTAGGTAAACCTCCATCGGGAGAGTTTTCTCCTTTGTTTTATCTCGAGTGGCGGGTATGTCGGAAGGTGAGTACACGGCTTCCCGAACATCTCGCCCATGTGACCGGTTGCCGTCCCGCTGATCGTTTACGTAAACGAATGCCTCGGTCTGTGGAATTTCCCTGAGTAGTTGCTCGAGACGAATTTCCATCCTCCTCTTGTTTTTAAATAGACCTTTCTCCCTGAGTTGGCCTTTCAATTTGAGTGCGGAAATGATCCGTTCCCATCCTCCCAGGACCCTTGGGAGTCCGGTTTTGTTGACTTCATGCCCGACTTGGAAGAGAATGGTTTCATCGCCTTCGTCGTCGCTTTCACAGAGAACTTGCTTTCCCCGGGGAGGTAAGCGCTGGGATTCGTTATGCTGTGTCGTTCCATCTCCTAGGTCATCGGGACCGTTGACCACCCTCGTGTGGCAGAGGGGGTTGGATGAGAACAGACGGTAGTCCGGGAAGTTGCCGTGAGCAAAACCCTTGAGGTCGAACTGGTCTAGAGTGGCCTCTAGCTTTCTGTCTGAAGCTGCCTGTGACACTTTAAGGGCTCGGTCCCTGTCGGTCTTTCGAGCTTGGTCTTCATCCCAAAGACGACTTTCTTGAGCGGCTAGTTCCATGAGGGCCTTCCTTGCGAGAGCTAAACAGTCTCCGTAGGTGCGCGCCGTCTGGCTAGTGTCCAAAACCGTGATTACATTCAAATCGCCGAATGGCGGAAACACTTGGATTACGTTGACGAAGGAAGTCGGACTAGGACATTCCATGCGGCCTTCCTTGATCTCGATTACCTAGAATTTTGCCCATATCTGCTTGATTGACCCCACTGGGTATCAATTCTCGCAATGTTGACAGCCTCGTGATCTCGCTCAATCGCCAAGTCTATCAAAGCTAGCAATGATCGCGTGATGTTCGAATCCGGGGCCGTGACGGCCGGGAGCAGACCGAACCGGAGCATGTTGATGCCGAGGTGGTCATTTCCTATGTCGGAAGCCGACTCGCCTTGCGGGGAAGACTTTCATAGATATTTTCGGGGTGGCTACCGGAAGCGTTCCCGAGGTTGATCTCGACTCGTAGCAGGTGAGGAGCTTGGTCTCCTTTGCCGTTGCCCTCGCCTCGCGGCGCTGAGGGTATAAGCTTGACCGACGGCACGGGTCGATTGCCACCGGGCCGGTACTCAAGTAGTGATGAACTCGAGCTCGCTTGGCCAGGGCCTCGTTTACCATGAGCAAAGGGCATTGCGTCGAGGGTGACTTTGGTATTGCAGAATCTGACGATAAGGACCGGATCCTTGGTATCATCGGGATATCTGGAATAGATGATGTTGACGAAGTCGTCGTCAGCCACTTGATCAGAGGGATTCTTCGTTGTGTCAACCAGTTGCTTCCAATTGTCGGATAGCCACCTGTACTGGACGTTGAGCTTAACAATTTCCATGTTATTGGAGCCTTGGTCGTAGGTGACCTGATCGGAAGGAGTGCCGTCCTCAAAACTGAGCATGTGAATGCAGAGGTCTGCCCGCGGGTCTGCCGCGATCTCGACTCCGAGTCCCGATTCGCCGTCATCCGACGGCTCAATCCAAACGTAGGGGACGTATTGCGTCCGGGTGCGTTCTTTGGGAGCCGTTAGGAAAAACATCATGCTCTTCATTGGAGAAGAGGGGTGCAATGGTAGTTCCTCGTGGAGGACATCCCATACGACTTTCATGCATTCAAAACGAGAATGACGGTGCTTGTTGACCTTCATCACAAAGATCTCTTCACTGCGGCCGCAGAGTTGGTTTGAAGAATGCCGACGAACCTCCGATTGGAGACTCGGGGTTTATGTGCCCGCATCATGGCGATGTTCGCTGTTTCTTTCCAATCCGCCTCCAAATGTTGGAAACGACAGCTTGAACTTGATGTATCGGATCGCTCTGTGGTCTCGCCTGTTCGAGTACGTTTACATAGTTAGCATCTCCGGACTCTGAGGGATTCTGATGAGATTTACCCCGGTAGTCCCTTGGTTGATTCGAAGGAGGTAACCCCGGTGCCTGAGTACGGACATGCTTGGCTATTGTCTCGGCTTCATTTCCTATGAGGAAACTATCCCCTCGGATGACTTCGAGATCTCCCTGCCGGTTAATGAACTTAACACACTGATGGAGAGTGGAGGCTATGGCTTTCATATGATGCAGCCAAAGGCGTCCCAAACAGCCGCTGAATTCGGATGGAATGTCCATTACGTGGAATTCTGCCGGCACCATTTGGGCTTCGAACCAGAGTTCCAGAGTTACCGTCCCCAGGATGGGACGAGACGAGCTGTCGTAGGCCTTGATAGTCCGAGTAGACGGGATCAGATGGCTTTCGTTGATACGGAGGGCTCGCATCATGCTGAGAGGGAGAACGTTAACGGCTGACCCGTTGTCTACCAATACTCCGGGGAGTGTTATGGTGTTGAGCTTGAGAGTGATGTACAGAGCTTCGTTGTGCCTCGAGGCATCTCTCGGTAAGTCTTCATCACAGAACGTGATCATACTGCCGTACAGTCGGGAATCGTAGATCTGGTCTCTATCCGGAGAAGGAGAGTCATCAAGCCATCCGTTTCCTGTCTTCCTCTTGCGAGGTAAAGTCTTTGCGGGAGCCTCGGGATTGTGTTGAGGCTGTTTGTGGCGGTTGCTGCCCTTGGTTAGCACGTTGATCGAGTGCGAGTGCCAAGCTGACCTTGATCTTCCTTTACCGGTCCGAGCTCGGAAGCTGGACAAATTGAATCTTGGCTGATCCCGCGGGGGGTTAGGCTTCTGACTGGCAGTAAGATAACCAAGATCTTAGGTATTCCGATGTCCTGGGGCCTGAACTCTGGTTTCAGCGGGACTTTTCGGCTTTTCCACCCTTGTCTTCTCTAAAGCTGTATCGCCTGGAGGAAGGGAGGACTGGCTAGAGTAGAGTACGTAGTAGTCGAACCTCCCGGATGGCTCTCCAAGTGTACCCACACTGGTGTCTCCAGCTTCGTATCTTTCTCTCAGTTGCTGTTGAGAGGACTTCTTCTTCTGTTTTCGCGAAGGATTGCTCCGGACCATATCTTGGGACTCGTACTCCAGGTAGGCGGAGCAGTCACAAACATCGTAGCTGATGTGGACATTTGATGAGGACCCGACTGGAAGAGGCGGAGAAACTGGTTCTGTGGCAATCTTCTTGGGCACCCACTCAATGGAATTCACGCTGTTATTGTTCGGAAAAGAGTTTCCGACCGTATTGGGCCCACGGGGGCGCTCCAACTTGCCTTCTTCTATCAAGTTCTGGATTTCGTATCGTAACCCCACGCAGCTTGTCTGGTGGTATGGCCGTGATACCGATGGAAGGCGCAGATTTGCTCTTGTCCGCATTGGCTACGGGATTTTAGGGTTTGTAATTTGCAACGTTTAAGGAGACCTTCCTTGATTAACCCTTCCAAAGATCTTGCTCAGTGGCATGTCCAACTTGTCGAAGTGTACGGCATGTGCCGCTTCGAGTAGAATTGTTGCTTTGCGGGACTCGGGTTTCGTTGCCCGACCGTTGTCCCCGATGGATGTAGTTGACAGACGTATCTTTCCCTTTCTTAGGGGCCGGGTGCGGGATTGAATGCAATTGCCGAGCGGTATTTGTATGGCGGTGCAAGAGCTAACTTTTCCTTGAGATCCTTCTCGCACCGTGAGCCGCATTGACCATGGCCCGGAGATCGGGAAGAAGTGATGACCGATGAGAGTTCTCGATGGACGGTCTTATGCAGGACTTGAAGATCTGCATCTGTTCATCCTTGGAGAGTGGCTCCATGATCTCGGAGAGTTTCCAACTCCACCTCTTGTAGAATTCTCCGACGCTTTCCTCCGCTTTCTGCTCCGTGGTGATTAAGTCCTCACGACTTGTTTCCCACTCTAAGTTGGATCGGTACCTGCCAGAAGATGTTACCGATCCGATCCCAAAGGTGTGGCGATCCGCAGCTTGACCCTCGAAACCATCGTAACGCCGAACTTTTGAGCGTATCCGGAAGTGGTCGGCCATTTCTTTGGAGGGTTGCTCCTTTTGCTCTCATGCCGAGAACGTAGGTGTCGACGGGCGTTTGAGGACATTCGGTTCCGTCGAATCGGTCCATCTGCGGCATTCTGAACTTGGCAGGGAGAGGCGGGACCATTCCCGGATCCGTGGATTTGAGCGTTTCCGCTTTGAGCCGCTCATGGTGGCTTTCGTGTCTTTCATCTCGCTCGACCATCCAGGCTAAGGTTGGGTCCAGTGGTGGACTGTGAGGCTTGGCGCCGGGTGCTACCACGTGAGTGGTAGTGATTGGAGGTGGAAGGCTTGATATATGTGGGTATATGGGAGCCTTTTCGAATCAGACGGGGTTTGTCCCCGGTGTTTAGGATTCGTGTATAGGTAACGGGACGAACCCGGAGGGTATTGAGGGATATTGGCATCCCGAGATGGTCCAATGCAGCACCGGTGGTATTGAGTGATAGGAGTAGCACTGGCCGGGCCAAAATGACAGGTTGCCCCGAGAAGTAGCAATGTGGAGCCAAGGTGGCCGTTTCCTTGGTTGGAAGTCATCCCGTAAGTTGGCGGGGAGGAACCTGGTTGATGGCTTGGTGAACTGGTTTTGGGGAATCGTCATCCTCGACCAGACAAAAGTACCGTCTCGACCTGGGATAGCCGCTATACCTCGCAAGCCCTGGATGGCTTCTTCCAAAGTCATATCTCGTTACCGGTGGCGGGGTCCTTCCCCGTCACGATTTCTCAGTGAGCTAGACATGTCGGAAATTCCGTCGAGGGAACCGAGGGAACCGAAGAACCGCTCCTGTCGCCGCCGTTACTGTGATTCTGGCAAGGCGCTGACCCGGAAATCTGAACCACTTTCTGCTCGCTGCAGGGAACGAAAGGAAGGGTTTAGGCTTCAGAAAACGGTATTTGGCTCAAGGTTTCGGGCTTGTGCAATGTGCAGTTACCGATTAATGTTTACTTAAAGCGCGTTTTCTCAGAGTCCTAATCGGTTGGAAAAGAGCGAGTCTTCTTTTTCGCAACTAACCCTAGAGCTCTAATCAGTGGATCTCGTCACTACGCTTATAAGCCCCTCGTTTCCATTGTAGATCATCTTTCTCAGGATGGACTATCCCGAGCGAGGTCTTATAAGCCAAGCGAGTTCCACCGACAAAGGAAAAAGTGAACTTAAGGCTAGCTGATCACGCAAACTTTCAACGTATGTGACGCACGGGCCACAGTCGAAGTCAACGTCCTTAAGTTAAGGCGGGGATCGTGCCAAAATTTTGTCATGACCTCTCCTGACTCGCTTGTGCGAGAGACCTTAGCTTTTGGCGTTGGCCAAGTTGTAGCTGGCACGGTACATACGACGAGGTTTGGTGACACGGCGTCACATTGAACCTTCGGGTATATTTTTCGGCAGAGCTCCGCATCAAAGTCAAAGCTGAAGAGCGCGAGACTTTGGGTCAGGAACGACCTTTGGTCTCAACCTCTCGAGCTTGACTCGGAGCGGGGCTCGGCGTAAAAAAAATACACTTAGGCTTTATGACACGAGCTAAGCCAAAAAACCAACCGGGGTCTTGGACAAAGTGTGACACAAAGAGTGCATGGCTTACACGGGTAGGATGGGATGTTTGGGACGACCCCGTGCGCCCCCGAAAGGTGTCTGGCAGACCAATCAGGGTGCAACTGATAAGGCCATCCCGGGTTAGGGGTTGTAGTGTGCAGTGTACCGAGGTAGCAAGTGCACGTGAAGTGTGGTGTTCCGAGGCAGCAAGTGCGCGTGGTGTGCGGTCACTAAAATTCTTTTTCTGAGTAAAAATAGAGATTTTTTTTTCAGAATGTGTCTTAAAGAATTTATGATGCACAGTTCAAAAGATAGCGTGAAAATCAAACATGAATGGGGATGCACAAACATGGTATGATTTTGAAAAGTTGACAATGTAATTCCTTTGAAAAACAAACCGTTCGAGGTTTAAAGTAACACACGCACACGAAAACGAGGAAGGGTAAACGAAAGTTTGACCCACGGAAGGCTTTTTTAGAAAACAACGGCAGTTTTTTAAAAAAGTATCTTATCCCCAGCGGAGTCGCCAACTGAAATTACCCGGGATTTCGCGCGCGGGGCGCGAAGCGCGGTTGTCTTTCGCGGGGGGTTGGTGTCTGAGACCTCGCTTCATGGGAAGGAAAAAAATGAGGAGTCGCCACGCGGTTTTTGTATTTTGAGCTCAAACGTTGAGAAACGGCTTTTGAAAAAGGTGTCGTTTTTATTGGTAGCAAAAACTTAGGAAAAGGCTTTGAAAATAGGGGATCATTTTTATTGGTAGCAAAAACGAGTAAAAAGCTTTTTTAGTACCAGAGATTGTTAGGTTCGGAAGTCACGTTACGTTTCGTGAAGAGTATTACGAGAGCACCCAAAACGCCTCGCATGACGAGTCTTTCTACCTTTCTCGAAAACGTGTGTGTGTGTGTTTGTGTTTTGAAATGGGGGCTTGAATGACAAGCTTAATCTTGGTTTGAATGTCAAACGTTGATTAGGTGACTTTGAAAAGGCGAACGTTTGAGTGACAAACGTCGGTTTTGAGACGGAAATGAGCATTTGCGTGGCAAACGTCCATTTTGAGTTGAAATGAGCGTTTGCGTGACAAACGTCGATTTTGAGTTTGAAAAGGAGTTCGAAGGTCGAACTCCGGTTTTTTGAACCGGGCGTGTCATTGTTAACGATTTTTACGCGAAAATGCATATTAAATGATTTTAGGTGTAAAATGGCGGCTTTTAGTTTGAAGATGAGCGTTTGGGGGCCAAACGTCATTTCGCGCGTTTTGAAAGAGAGTTCGAAGGACGAACTCCGGTTTTGAACCGGGCATTACATTGTTAACGATTTTTACGGGAAAAATGCGTATTAAATGATATGCTATCAACGAATCGGGTTGTGTAGACACCCCATTCTGAACCAATAATTCATGATTACACTACTCTTCGTCTCTCTTTTGTGTTTTGATGAAAGCACATTAGTTTCGTCATGTTTCGTTAAGTTTCTAACTAACCTCGTTAGTTTTGGACCTAACTGACTAACGGAATAAACTGAAGAGGACAAAATAGTCATCAGACTAGATATCTCGCACGAGATATCATATCTCGCGCGAGATATCCCCTCGACAGGATGTGCAGAATCACAATTCTTCTCTGTCCCAAACTCTTTTCTTGATAAACCTCATCTAATCCGGTTCTCCAATCAGAATTGAGTTCGGAAGCTTCCTAGGAGTGTTTTACCTCTCCACCTCTACCTCTTAAACCCCTATAAATACTTGGTGACTTCCACTGTTTCAAAGGTCCAGATTTCCACACAACACACACAATTTGTTGGTTTCTTTCCACGAAAGACTCCTTCAAATCACTCACAAATAACTCCTAAATTCGTCCTTCAACCACGTTGATTGACGAACATCAAGGCTCAAGCCTAGCATCAAGGCGAAGCTCTGTCCGCATCAAGATTTGACTCTCATATTGAGTCGAAACTCTGCCCAAATCACTTCTCGATCGAGAAAACATCTTAGAACCACGTTCTAAATCAAATCCTCCCTAAACTAGGTAAACTCCTATACTTTTACTCTTTTCTTCTTAATCTCTCTCTATTGGCTTTTAGAGTGGTGTAATCCCATCAAAAGGATTAGCCTAGAGTCCCTTCAATCGATGAAGGCGATCTCGAAGCGTACAATCCGACATTCCTAATCAAGAAATTGATTAGGGTTTTCTTGTTCTTTATTTAATTAGTAATTAAAAAGATTGATAATACTCAATTGGCAAGACCGATCTCCGGATTGGGTGGAATGGATGCTCCTCGACCTACCCATTCGATAACTTAACCCCCGAACCCTCAAATCTCTTTTCAAATCAAAAAGGTTTTCCTATGTTTCCAAACAAATAATATAGGTGGCGACTCTGTTATTTCAAAAAATTCACGCATCGCTACAGTGGCGACTCCGCTGGGGACAATTAATTAAGAGGGTTAGACTTGCGTTACAATTGAGTATTATCAATCTTTTTATTTTTCTGTAAAAATTCTGATTTTTCTGGATTTTTTGGAATTTTTCGGCACTATTTTCAAAAAAAACTGTTCGAATACTTATCCCGCGCGAGATATACTAATCTCGCGCGAGATTAGTGCACGGCTTTAAAGAACAAAAGCTCCTGTTTGGCGGCTCCGTGAAAAAAAATAAAAAAAATAAAGGGTTTAGTTGGTCCAAGTTGGACCACTCAACTAACATACTTGTTTTTTTTTCATTTCACCACAAAATTAAAAAAGGACCTACGTTGACTCTTATCAATAGGTTGACCATTAAAAAAAAATGCAGTTGACTTTTCTAAACTGTTTGACTGCACCAAAAAAATAAATAAATAAATAAATAAATAAATAAAAAAAAAAAAAGCCAAAACAGTTCCAAAATTTTCAAAATAAAATCCAGAAATTTCAAAATAAATTAGTATTATTATTTTGCTTGTGCTAACTTTGCAGGGTAGAATAATTTTAATTACTCGAACTATATACCTGCGTGTGATTGGTTATTTAATTTAAAGTCCGGTCCATGGAGGATTCGGGAGTTGTAATTTAAATTAATTTATCTCTCGCTCTCTATCTCTTTAAGTGGAACTACGACGGCCTGAGTCTTCCTACTTTGGGGGAAACGTAGGCAGCCACTTGGTGCGGCCACTATCTGTTTTCTTTTCGTTTTCAAAAATAAAACTTTCTATTTTACTCTATCACCTAGATTGAACTATCACACACGCGCACTCATATTATAACTGTCATTGCACTACATACCCTCTATAAACCCGGGCCCACACTAAGGACGGATGACGGTAACCACCTAGTCGTCGGTCTCTCCGAAGTTGGATCATCCCACTCCGCGTATTCAATCCACCTAGATTGTCATATCGCGGGGAGCCTAGCCTTCCAAATTCCCAAAGATCGCCACATATCATGTAGATTGACTTTTTAAGACACTCCTTGACCGGTCGGTTTGATCTTGGAGTACTTGTAATCCCTTGTCAAGATCGTTTTGTGCAATAATCCACGGAAAAGAAATCAATAAATTGTCGCTTCGGAATTGTCCCTTCGGAAACGTCCCTACGGTTGTCCCTTCGGATTTGCCCCTAAAAAGAGAAAATTTTCTCATCAAAATTATTGCACAAAACTTGATGTTACTTTGGATTACTCCGACCCCTAGGTCCCTAGGTTTGGTTCTTGAACTTTAGAAACCCCCAAAACGGATTTTCCGTCCGACCAAAATTAGGATTAAAATCAGAAAATTGTGACTTTCCGTGGTGAAGTCTCGCGCGAGACTACTTGTCTCGTACGAGATAAGTGTTCGGTCTTTTTTGTGTTTTGGCCAAAACCTTCAAACCTTCAAGCCTTCATTCACCCTATTCAGCCGACTTGTTGGGACTCGATCATGGTTTAACGGTTGCTACACGTCTAGGTTCTTCGCCACAATGTCTGCTTCTCCTTTTACCACCGAGGCCGATATCAACGATGCTAAGGTCCAACTCATCGAAGCCATGACTAGGTTGGATGAACAAAGTAAGCAAATTGATGAGCAAAACGCCCAAATGGGCGCCCTCATGAAAGAACTCAACGATTTGAAAGTCAAGAAAGGAAGAAAGCAAAAGCAGAAAGTGGAATCCTCCTCCGATGAAGAGGAATCCTACACCAAAGTGAATAGAAAAACCAAGAAGTCAAGCAAGAAAAAGGAAGAATCCGATTCCTCCTCTTCCTCATCCTCCTCCGATGATGAGGAACATACCTCCAAGGGTGCTAAAACCAAGAAAGAAGGCAGTGGTGAAACTACTAAACTTGGTGACCATGTTACTAAGAACTACCTCGAAAAGAAGCTTGCAACTCTTGACACTTCCAAAGGGTCATTCGTTCCATTTGATCCCGATGCTCTTCAACAGTCCATCACTAAGTTTCCTCGCAAGTACAAGACACCCGATATCGCCAAGTTCAATGGTACTACTTGTCCTCGAGCTCATGTTGAGACCTACACTTGGGCCATGCTTCCAATGGGCGTTGATAACACAATCTTGGCCCAATGCTTTCCTCAAACTTTAGAAGGTGCTGCAAGGGATTGGTACATGTCTCTTCCTACAACTACAAGGCTTGATTGGTCGTCTGCATGTTTAGTCTTCCAAAGACAGTTTGAAGACAACTCCACTTACCGCCCTACTAGGAGGGATCTTGAACAAACCAAGCAACATGCAAATGAGTCCTTTGCTGAATTTGCTAGAAGATGGAGACTCAAACTTACTGAAATTGTCGAAAGGCCTACTCTCAAAGAGCAAATCCA
The DNA here is from genome assembly GCA_022495995.1 of Adenophora triphylla var. japonica. NCBI lineage: Eukaryota > Viridiplantae > Streptophyta > Magnoliopsida > Asterales > Campanulaceae > Adenophora > Adenophora triphylla. The sequence continues at coordinate 195,828 of JAFEMH010003950.1, forward strand.
CATCTTCCTTCAATGCCTTCGTGATGAATTTCAAGAGAAGCTCGCCGGTAACTACTTTCCTAGTTTCAATGAACTCCTCGAGTCCGGAATTAGGGTTGACGACTTCCTAAAAAGCAAAAAGAAGGAAAGTACTTTCCGCTACCACAAGCCCACCACAAGTAAGGATGCTTCAGTCAACGCTATTGCACTCAGCCGCCCCAACACCGGAAAGTATTCTGCTGTCCCTCCTCCCGAAAAGAAAAAGAGGCACTACGATAAAATCGAAGGAATCACTCAAGAAGAACTCTTCGATGTGCTCGTCCAGAATGAAAAGATCAAACCAAGGGAAGGTGGTCCTCCTAAGGATATGAGTCCTAATCATGCTCATCACTTATTCTGCAAGTACCACAACTTTACCGGCCACGACACCAACTCCTGCCACCACTTGAAGGACATCATACAAGACCTCTTTGATAATGGAGATCTAGAACGTCCCAACGTCATCACCAATCCTCTCCCTCGCAATCCATGAAGAAGATGAAGCTCCAAGAAGAAATCTACACTTACCACTTTGGGGCTACCACTATCCTCTCCCTTTCTCCTTTGATAGAAGTAGATTAGGTTTTAAATTTCCAAGTATGAACTCGAAGAGTCGTTCTGTCTTTCTAGTACTCCTCACCTCCTCTAGTTTGTGTCTTCTAAACTATCGAGTCTGTTCTTAAATTTCTCAATAAATTGAAGTAATTTCTTTTCCTAAACACTTTCCCTAAGGTTGTTCTACCTCATAAATATCATTTAACTCATACAAAATAATGGACCCTCCATTCCCTAAATCATCACAAAAATGGAAACTTCTAAGTGACTTTAAGAAGCAAGTTATCATTAGGAGGCTTAAGGGCTAAACATTACCCCTACTGAAAGTCAAAGTCAACAAGCGAAGAAAGCCAAAGGTGCTGCTGTCAACATTCATCCAAAGAAAAGTAGGGCTACTCAACTCAAAGCTTTGAGAGTACAAAAAAAAAAAAAAAAAAAAAAAAAACCTCTCAAGCCTTCATCGCCCCACAACAAGGATGGAATTTCAACAAAGGCAAGAAGGACTCTCCCACAAAGAAGAGGAGTCAAGTGATACCAACAAAAGAAAAGAGGATTCCTCAAAATCCTCCTACATCAAGTGAAGAAGACTTTCAGTATCAAGAAAAATGTTTACCCTTAAGTCATACTAATGATTGGCTTCCTTCTCAAACTTATTTAGAAACTTCTAGATGATACACGGTTCATTAAAAGGTAGAATAACTTTTCTAGATCTTTGAGCCAAGAAGCGTTTCTCGTTGAGTCTAGGGGCTTCCTGTTAGCCACTCTCATACACACTCTTGAAATCCAAGCATCAAAACTGGGGCTTCCTATCCTTTCCTCCCCCAGTCAACCTCTATTTCAACTCTTCAAAACAATCAAATCTACATTAGGGGCTTTCCTCTTTGATTCTCACTCTCATCATTAGAGAATACACTTCTCCAAAAAGTCAATGCTTGGATCACCTTCCAAAGAATAGAGTCCGTCTCTCCTCAACTAAACTTGAGATCTCATTTCTCTCTCCTCAATAAGATTTTCTCTCTCTGAGTTCTCTTCGAGTTACATACTATTCAAAAAAAAATGAAAAAAAAAGACGCAAAAGAGATGCCCGCTAGATTGAAAACCCGAAAGGGCGGTCTAGGCAAAAACCAGGGTGCGCACTAAGAAAAAAAAATCAAAGGTCAAAGGGAGAGTATTCTTCAAACCTTCTTCATCAAACGTCATTCGATCTTCTTCAAATCAAAATCAACAAGGAGAGTCTTCTTCGATCACCTTCAAATCAAGAGAGCAGACCCACAAGCATGTTCACAAAGTCATCTACCACTTGCAAGCAACTTGGGGCTTGAGACACCAAAGGGCCTTAGACATAGAGACATCACGACAGTCGACAGATGTTTAGTCGTTTGCCTCCTAGAGACAAGACTCAAGGAGAATTTAGAATGAAGATTCACAACAAGCCTAGATGTGTTCACACAAGGATACTCATCGAACGAAATTCTACAACAATACAGCCTCGCTGACTAGCAACAGATTCTGCATAAACCTGATTTGGTCCCAACTTGTCAAACACAAGTTCACTCATATAGTTCACCCATCTCAAATACAAATCCATACAAATTTCCCTACATTTCCATATACCATATACTCATACATAAACTCACCACCAAAATGTCCGATCGGCCATTTACACGAACAGACGTGTGCACCATCACGTAAGTCCAGTTAAACAACTAAAATCTGGAAAATCTATTTGGAATCTTTATGTGCTGACAGGTACAGAAAGGTAAGAATCATTCGGGTCCATCCGAGACCATCGTGCATATATCCTTGCATTACAGGGGCCGACAGAACCTCCATCTCAACCGACAACTTCAAGTCCGTGATCTCGGCAACATCAACAAAGTCTGCGTCCGCAGCAAACCTCAAGTCCGTGACCTCGGCAACATCAACAAAGTCTGTGATGGCAGCAACTTCAAGTCCGTGACCTCGGCGACATCAACAAAGTCTGTGATGGCAGCAACCTCAAGTCCGTGACCTCGGCGACATCAACAAAGTCTGTGATGACAGCAACCTCAAGTCCGTGACCTCGGCAACAATATCAAAGTCTGTGACGGCAGCAACTTCAAGACCGTGACCTCGGCAACAATATCAAAGTTCGTGACGGCAACTTCAAGTCCGTGACCTCGGCGACAACTTCAAAGTCTGTGACGGCAGCAAACTTCAAGTCCGTGACCTCGGCAACAACAACGGGAACGTCAGTAACCTCGGGCGACACACCTCAACAACTTCATCAACAAATGGGTATCTTCAGAATTGGGTCAAGTCTTTTGATTCCTCAGTATGATTTTACATTTTCAAAAAAATAAAAAAATCCCTCTTCGATTTTCAAAAATGCTTTTCAAAATACCTAAAATAGCCTTTTTAGTGTTTTAGAGTCGAACTACGTTTGGTCTGATTCTCTCTTAGAGATACGTAGGCAGCCGTGAGGCACGACCATCCCAATGTTCAGAATGATGTCTTTCTATCGACGACACTTCTTCTTTCATAAGACCTGTCGCCGAGGGGCTCTGTAGACACCCCATTCTGAACCAATAATTCATGATTACACTACTCTTCGTCTCTCTTTTGTGTTTTGATGAAAGCACATTAGTTTCGTCATGTTTCGTTAAGTTTCTAACTAACCTCGTTAGTTTTGGACCTAACTGACTAACGGAATAAACTGAAGAGGACAAAATAGTCATCAGACTAGATATCTCGCACGAGATATCATATCTCGCGCGAGATATCCCCTCGACAGGATGTGCAGAATCACAATTCTTCTCCGTCCCAAACTCTTTTCTTGATAAACCTCATCTAATCCGGTTCTCCAATCAGAATTGAGTTCTGGAAGCTTCCTAGGAGTGTTTTACCTCTCCACCTCTACCTCTTAAACCCCTATAAATACTTGGTGACTTCCACTGTTTCAAAGGTCCAGATTTCCACACAACACACACAATTTGTTGGTTTCTTTCCACGAAAGACTCCTTCAAATCACTCACAAATAACTCCTAAATTCGTCCTTCAACCACGTTGATTGACGAACATCAAGGCTCAAGCCTAGCATCAAGGCGAAGCTCTGTCCGCATCAAGATTTGACTCTCATATTGAGTCGAAACTCTGCCCAAATCACTTCTCGATCGAGAAAACATCTTAGAACCACGTTCTAAATCAAATCCTCCCTAAACTAGGTAAACTCCTATACTTTTACTCTTTTCTTCTTAATCTCTCTCTATTGGCTTTTAGAGTGGTGTAATCCCATCAAAAGGATTAGCCTAGAGTCCCTTCAATCGATGAAGGCGATCTCGAAGCGTACAATCCGACATTCCTAATCAAGAAATTGATTAGGGTTTTCTTGTTCTTTATTTAATTAGTAATTAAAAAGATTGATAATACTCAATTGGCAAGACCGATCTCCGGATTGGGTGGAATGGATGCTCCTCGACCTACCCATTCGATAACTTAACCCCCGAACCCTCAAATCTCTTTTCAAATCAAAAAGGTTTTCCTATGTTTCCAAACAAATAATATAGGTGGCGACTCTGTTATTTCAAAAAATTCACGCATCGCTACAGGTTGCGACTCGGACTTAGAAAAAGTAAATACTATCACGATCCAAACGGGTCGGACTTTGTAAATGACAGTATTTAAAGCAGTATCAACGAGGCCAATCGGCTCGGAATTGTAAATGACGATCAACGAGGCCAATCGGCTCGGAATTGTAAATGACGATCAACGAGGCCAATCGGCTCGGAATTAGTAAATGACAGAAAGTAAATGACGATCAACGGATCGATCGATCCGGAATTGGTAAATGACGTAAAAGTAAACGGAACGGGGTCGGAACGCCGTTTTAACCCGTGATTACTTCTCTTACGGAAAGAGAAGAGGATCGAGGGGCTAAAACGTATCGGACCCCGTTAGACGGAGGCGTCTACATTTCGATAACGTCGTTCGAAACGGTTGTAGCGAATGGCGCGTAAACCGAGACGAAACGAGAGATTTAGAGAGAGGGAGTTATACCTATGGCTAGGGTCGACTCCTTTGGCTCGGAAGGTGTGTACGGGACACGAAAATTAGTTCGAAAGGGTGTTTCGAAGTGATGAGGGGTGTATTTGATCGAAATACGAAAGTTTCACGCGAATCGAGGCAAACGGGAGCTCGGGAAGGGGTGAAATCAGTTTGGGCCGAAGGTAGAGTGATTTTTGGTGTTAAAATGTTCCTCCTTTTTGGCTTTGACAACCACTTCTATTTATAGGTGAAAATTACAGTAGGAGTCCGGACGGACTTGGACTGTTTTTCAGGGTTTTGGGGTATTTTGGAATTCTGAGGGGCTTGTTGGCAATTTCAGGAAATTTGGTACAGTAGTCCTACTGACTTTGACTGAAATTCAGGGGTATTTTGGTCTTTTCAGCTTGATTTGTGATTGAAAGGTGACGAGAGGGCTGTGGCATGGCTGCCACGTGTCCTCTGAGTCACCAGGTGTATGGGAGTTCGTTCCCCGGTCCCGGTTTTGTCCATTTTTTAAAATAACAGTCCGGAAAATGTCCGAAATGCCCCCGGAAAGTGCCGAAAAGTGCGTTTTTCAGGGAAAGCCGTACTTTTACGTGAGATGACACGTGTTAAGTACGCTTCGACGTCGGGATGCACGGGGCAGTCCCGGGACGTCTCGTTGGCATGGCAACGGAGAGTTTAACGAGTTCCGGTTAACCTAGAGCGGGCCAGTTAACGGATTTCGGTTAACTTTCTGACGGATTTGGACGATCCGGATTTGGGTACTTACACCATCTGCCTGCCTTCCTTTGTTTTTGTTGCTGCCTTCTTCCTGCTATCATCCTGCATAACTTATTCATTTTCTTCTTATTCTGATTTGCTGAATTTTGCAGCAATGAAAGAGAAATATAGAAATAAATGACATGTCGTTACCGCGAGAGTGATATATAATTCGAATTATTGTAAATGGAAAAAGACCTTAAAAACAAAAAGTTTTGTAAAAGGTGAAAGGTCCTGTTTACTTGATCAACTAAAATAAGATCAGACAGTTAAGCTTTGGCAGCTAAGGTGAATTCTTAGCTGTCAAATATTACTTGATTAGATAACAAGAGTATAATGTGCAGCGGAATAAACAGAGTGAAATAATGTAAAGACAAAGTGATTAGTGAGTATGCGAGAGTGTGTGTGTGTGTGTTTGTGTGTGATAATACCAAATGACACAAAGGTTTAAAGTGGTTCAGAGTTCACTCCTCCTACGTCCACTCTCACTGTCAATCTTGACAATTGAGCTCAATCCACTATACTCTAGATTCTTTTAAGAGTTACAAGATTGATTAGGCAAGTTCCTTGAACTTCCTCTTCCTAATTAGTACAGTCAATTAGGGATTTGCTTGTTACGAAGCAAATTACACAATTGTAAGTACCCCAATCTGGATCACCCTCTCCCGAGCACATGGGAAACACCGCAGACTCACAAACGCAGTCTCGAAGACCTCTGGCACTCAAAGCCCTCAAAAAACCCTCAACCAAACCAAGGGATGAACTTTTCTGGGATAAAAAGGGACAAAAGGACCTTTTGGGAAATTTCAGGAAATCAGAAAAGCAATTAAGGTCCGTACGGACCTCTTTGTTTCAATGATTACTAAATCCCCTTAAAGTCCACAATATTCCCTCAAATCCTGGAGAAATCATTACCCCCCCTGCATGGTTGGTCCGTACGGACCTCTTTTCATGCTGAGATGGTTCGTACGGACCTCTTTGCAAAGGGGACACCATCATTCCAGAATAGGCCCATTTCCTCTAGGGCCCCTTGAGCGAGATTTAAACCCAATATAAGAAACAACATTTAGTTATTTCCCCAGACACCCCTCCGCCTAGTTTGGGCGACCGCCCATCAACATTGGGCGACCGCCCATCAAAAAATGACCCCTCTCCGCCTAGTAACTTATAAGACTTTTTTAAAAAGTCTTATAAGTAACTTATAAGACTTATTTATAACATATATAAGACTTAAAATGTCTTATAAGTTACTCTTATATTTAATAAGTCTTATAGCAAATATAAGACTTTTTTAAAAGACTTGTACAAAAAGTCTTATAAGACTCGCCTAATAACTTATACGACTTTTTAAAAAGTTTTATATTTAATAAGTCTTATAACATAAATAAGACTTTTTTTAAAAGACTTGTGCAAAAAGTCTTATAAGACTCGCCTAGTAATTTATAAGACTTTTTAAAAAGTCTTATATTTAATAAGTCTTATAACATATATAAGAATTAAAAAGTCTTATAAGTTAATTATAAGACTTTTTTAAAAAGTCTTATAAGTAACTTATAAGACTTTTTTAAAAGACTTATACAAAAAGTCTTATAAAAGATTCTTTTTAACTTACAAGCTTTTTTAAAAGTCTTATAAGTTACTTATAAGACTTTTTAATAAGTTTTATATAAGACTTATTAATAATTTTCAGTTTTTGAGTTGGTGCGTCTTATATATGTTATAAGACTTATTAAATATAAGAGTAACTTATAAGACTTTTTAAGTCTTATATATGTTATAAGACTTATTAAAAAGTCTTATAAGTTACTTATAAGACTTTTTAAAAAGTCTTATAACATACTAGGCGGAAGGGGACATTTTTTTGAGTTGGGCGATCGCCCTATGTTGATGGGCGGTCGCCCAAGCTAGGCGGAGGGGTGTATTTGGGATTTACAAAAATCTTTTCTTTAAGAGGAATATAATTTGGTCAAGGAGGGCCTTAGGGGAAAAATCCCTCCAGAATATTCTTAATTATTACAGATTCCCTCAAATCGAGGAAAACTAAAATTCTGGATAACCTAGGAGGTCCGTACGGACCTCTTTGCAATTTTCTGGCACTATAAATAGAGGGCTTCCCCTCCCTCATTTTCACACATTTCCCTCTTCTCTCCTCTCCCCCACTCTTCAGCTCCTCTAAGACCCTTCGGGGCAATCCCGGCCCCTTTCGGATCCTTCCGAGGCCTTTCGAGCTCCCTTGTGGTGCTCCGAAGCCTTTCCGAGCGCTCCCGCGACGCTCCCGCGCTGCCCCGAGGCACTCTCGAGGTACTCTGAGGCTCCTCGTGGTACTCCGAGGCCTTGCCTGGTCTTTTCCGAGGCGTCCCGGCACTTTCCGAGTCAAACCGGCGATCCTAAACCACGCCGAACCTCTGCCCGAATCCAACCAACGATTCCAACGCACGCCGAACCTCTGCCCGAATCTCTGCAATCCAAACGCACGCCGAACCTCTGCCCGAACGCAGCCTACAACCTCAACTCACGCCGAAACTCTGTCCGCAGACAACCGGCCTCTCCCGAAGCAATCCCGGTCTGTGCCGGAACACTATTCCATCCTCAAACACTATTCTCCAGCGGAAGACAGACACGAACCAACATTGGTAAGGCTTCCTTCCATTACTATTTCAATACATTTCAATACGTAGTGTACAATGTAGACATCCGATACAGCATGCATTTTTAAAAGCACACACACACACAACAGTTAAAGAATATTAGGGGTATCCGAAAGACTCGTTTTTACGAGGCGACTCGGGTGAGCTCTAAGATTCTAATATTCTCTTCCCGAGGAGTCATCTGACCTCTGAACTCAAAATCTCATCACACAAAAAACAGTTTATTTCTAAACTGATACCCTTTTTCAATGTTTTTGGCTTAATAAAAACGGCGTGGCGACTCTACAACTGCGAAAACAACGGCGAGACAACACCAACACGCTAGAACGGAGTAAGCCAGATGCCGGGGCGCGAACGCGCTGCCTCTCGGATCCGGGCGACTTCCCGAAGCGACAAAATGCGAGATGCACGGGGCCTCCGCGCGCGAGCCGGATCCCGGGTAATTTCAGTTGGCGACTCCGCTGGGGATCTTTTTTGTTTTAAAATCTTTTTAAACAAAACAAAAGATTTTTAAAGCGATGATGAGGGTCAAACTTTCATTTTACCCCCTTTCTTTAACTGTTATGTGTGTACACGTGCTTTACTTTTTTTTATTTTACAAAAAAAAATAAAAATACAAAAAAAATGCATCAATATACATCTGTGCATACATTTAAAATTCTTCAAAAACTTCGTTTACTCGTAAAAGAATTTTAGAGACCGCACACTACGCGCAGTGTTGCCTCGGTTACACCGCACACTACTCACACCGCCTCGGTTACACCGCACGCTACGCGCACCGTCGCCTTCGGATCATCGCACACTACAACCCTCAACCCGGAGTGGTCTCAGTTGCAGTCCGTATGGTCTTCCTAGGCCTCTTGGACGCGCACGGGATCATTCCAAACATCCCATCTTAGCCAAGCGTCAACCCCGCACGTTTGAGTCTTGAGTCACACTCTGTCCAGACCCGGTTGGTTTTTACCGGTCCCGTGTCATACAAGCTCGGATACATATCCTATGCCGGCCATTTTTCGAGTCGAAGCTCGGAACTCAAGATCCCTTGCGCAAGCAAAGCGACGAAAGGTCATGCTAAAATCTTGACCCGATCTTGATTTCCGAAGCTACACCTGCACGATGTTCCGTCCCGGATGTACATCCATGCTCACATGACACCATGTCATCACGCCTTTGATACGTCAGCCATGACGATATGACCCAGCCAACGCCTAACGTCACAGATCCCTTGCGCAAGCAAGGTAAAGAGAGGTCATGCCGAACTCTTGACCTGATCTTGACTCAGTGGTCGGCTCGGTTCACTATTCACATGGCTAACGCATCAAAACGAACATGACAGGCTCGGTCCTTAGGTTCGATTTTTTCTTTTAGGCCGGTGGAAACCGCTTGCCCTATAGGACCATCGCCCGGGGCTGTCCACCCTGGGATGTCGAAATACAGGTGCAAAACGAGGGGCTTATAGCCGCACAGATGGTCTCCACTGACCCAGGATCTAGCATAGTTGCGAAAAAGAAGAGCAATCTTTTCCAACCTACCTAGGACTCTGAGAAAACATGTTTTAAGTAAATTAAAACAACAAAAAAAAATATAAAATATAAAAGAAGCGGAAACCGCATGCCACGTGAGCTTTCCCCCTTTTATCCCGAGAGGCCATTCCTGTGTCTAAACCTTGCCCGTCACCCCCTCCAGCGAACCGAGAGTGGTTGAGAATACCCGGGAGCCGCCTTTTCTGTATCGAGGTCACAAGGTTCGACAGCCCTTCCAGTTCAACGATCCGCACCATCCGCTACTCCCCCATGACAGGATCAACAGATAACAGTGAGGGAAACGGAACCCCGCCACTAAGGAACCTCCAGACAATGGAGGAGGTGCTGCGAGCCTTCGAAACCATCAAGAAGCGCCAAGAAGAGCAGCAAGCCTGGATCGTAGACACCTTGCGTCTTCGAGGAACCGTTGCAGTTCCCCAACCTGACTGAACCTTTGTTCTCATAGAGGACGAAGACATAACGGCTCCCGCGATTTCTCAAAGCTATCAGCAGGTCCCGCCTCCGCCAAGTTACGAGATCCCAGCAACGCTAAGCAGCTCTTGCTCAAAGCTCCCCTCAGCGCTACCAAGGCCCCGACATGCCCGACTCAGCATAGTCAGTTTCCCGGCTCTGCACATCAAGCTCAGTATCAACAGCACACATACGTGCCTGCTCCGCCAGATCCCAATGCATCTCGGTATCCCCCAGGATTTAACCCTTTGCCTCTATACGAGCCTCGCAGCCATAATCAGAAATCCCCATGCCTACCGGGGACAGGCATCCCGAGTGGATATCCCGACATCTCAAGCTTGCCACCTGCTAGTCTGCCACTTGGGGCTAATGAATCATTTCCCCAATTCCCAAACACAACCCTTAGCGGTCCTGGCAATCACGCCCCTAACTTCAGCACTCCAGGGTATGGGTTGGTGTACACTCAATTACCTCCCCAAGACTCCCGAATGGCGATCCCATCAGCCAATCCACCTCCATCTTCGGTTTCTATCCCCGAAAACGGTAACCCGCCTCAACCTGCCGATCCCCACATGGCATGGCTGATCGAGCAAATGAAGGACATGCAAGGCAAGCTAGCTAGTTCTCGGAAGGACTCCCTCCTGCCCACTGATCCAAGCAAAGTAATCCCTCTCCCTCCAAAATTCAGGATGCCGGAAATGGAAAAGTTTGACGGGATAGAATGCCCAAAAACCCACATCGACACCTATGTCCTGGGTATAAGAGCCAAAGGGGCAACCCCTCAACAGATGGCGGATCACTTTCAGCATTCTCTCAAATCCACAGCGCTAAGGTGGTTCCTCAACGTAAAGGCAGAAAACCACTCCATGTGGGATCAAATCAGCGAGATCTTCCTAGAGAAGTACCGCGCCAACCTCGAGTGGGAAACGAACTGCCACGATCTGCAAGCCACCGAGCAAAAGGATGACGAACCAGTAGGTGAGTTCTACAAAAGATGGAACTGGAAGCTTAGTGAGATAATGGATCCACTTTCCAAAGAAGAGCAGATGGACATCTTCCATTCCTGCCTCAAGCCATCTTTGAGGACCTTGATCAGCCACCATTTCTATCCAGATCTCTGTGCCATGGTCAATGCCGGAACAAAGTTTGAGAAGACTCTGAGTCTTTAAAAGACCACAGCAACGCCTGCCTCATCCTACCGCTATCAGACAAACTTGGCAACCTCAACTCCTGCCCCGAACAAAGGAAAAGAAGCAAATTGAACAAGACACTACATCCGTAACGGAGCTCAAGTGAACCGCGATCAAGCGCCCCAAGGAATAATAATCCCCTCGCTTCCCACAGCCCAAAGATCTCGACAATCTCGAAATGCCCCTGGGCCAAGTATTTGAAGCTTTGGTAAAGCGAAATCTTCTCAAACCTCTCGAGAATTTCCAACCAAAGACTCCCAAACCCAACATGGATATGAGCAAGCACTATGCCTTCCACAACTACCCCGGCCACACCACCGACAATTGCTTCGTACTAAAGCAGGTGGTCTAGGGGCTAATCGAAGAAGGAAAGTTGGAACGCCCCCGTGGCCCCAATACCATCGGAAATCTATTCCCCCGAAACGATAGGGTGAACTCAATAGCCTTTGACGAAACTCCAAGCGAGAGCAGACCCCCTGCAATTTCCGAAACCGTCAAAGATGCTTGCCTTCTCGCTAACCGGGAACATGAAACCAGAGCCAAAAGGTCTCGTGCCGGGAATCCAGACAAGAACGGCCAAGGGCAACTGTCTCCCTACGATCTTTGCCCCGACCAAGGCACACCAATGGATGGATCGAACGCTCCCCAGAGGAGACTGAGTCAAATGGCAGCACGGGAAGCGGTTTAGCCTTCACAGACGATGACTTGCCGATATGTGAGAATCGACACAACGAGGCCCTGCTCATCCTCATAAAAATAGAGATGTTCTTTCTCCCGAACGTCTTGATTGATAACGGCTCCGCAGTCAACATCATTGCCTTGAGTACACTGAAACGACTCCTTATCGACCGCTCCCTGATAAGGCCTTCACCCCGGGTAATCCGAGCCTACGACTCCACTGCGCGACCAATCGTAGGAGTCATCAATCTGAGGATCCAATTCGATGCACAACTAGAGTCGGTAGAGTTCCAAGTCGTGGAAATCAAACCAACCTTCTCTGCCTTGCTGGGATGACCTTGGATACATCAGATGAAAGCAGTATCATCTACTCTTCACCAATGCGTGAAATTCATCAACGCCAATGGAGTGATCGAGGTGATCCGCGGAAGCAGTACAATGGCAAGCGCTTGGCCGGCAAGCTACGACCTGTAAGAAGGTCCCGATATGACCGAATACTCTTCTCCGTGCATGAGTCTCCAATCCCGTCCCGCTACGAAGTGGATCCCTACATCCACGCTCTAAGCCGTGATGAGCTAGAAATCGAAGAGCTCATGGGTCAAGACGACAACTCGACATATGGACTCGTGAAGAATGCTTAAGAGAAGATCAAGAGATGGACGCCCAGATGGAGATTGATCGAGGAGTAGACCCTTACTTCGCCGAAAACCCTCTTGCAAACTGGCTCATTACCGATCCCCCGGTACAAGACCACCCTATGGCCGACACTCTCGGATCTTACGGGGACAGCCATCACAAAGACAGCTCAATTCAACATTCCAGGTCCGATCTAGATGAACAAAGGGCGCAACCTCCTCCAAGGCCTAATCAGGAAGGAGATATAGCATGTCCTCTCGAATCGTACATTGTAAATGTCGTCCAAGCAAAGATCCTGTATAAAGAGGCGGATTCTATGAAAATGATCAACATCGCAAGAATCAACTCCGAACCGCCGAATGCTTCACCCTCTTAGAAGTAGCCCTCGGCCACTTCTATCATCAAAGACCCCCAAGGACTCGGTAGCAACACTAATGGAGGGACATCATCGTGGAGCAACCAAAACCTCCGTGACCTGGTTTGAAGTCGAACCACATGCAAGCTATTTTCCGGGACTCGTGCCAATGAAAGATTGGCCACCAGAGCCATCACCACTCCCTCTAGAGCTACAGCCGGCCAAGAATAATGAAGCTTGGTCCAATCCCTCGTCGCCTATAGTCTAGCTTCGAGTCTTGTTGTCTGTGAATTCACATCTTTTGAGTCTTTTGACGGCTTTACGCCCAACAATTGTGAGTCTTTGATCAACAATGTACAGACTTCACGCTTTCAATAAAAGGTCCGATCTTTCTAAAAAATCCTTTCATTGCATCTTTAAGAAATGATGAGTTAACTAATCAAAACAGTTAATAACAATTCATCTATACAAAAAGGCAAACACATTAATTGAATAAATGCATCAAGCAAACATTTAAGCATGTTGTCAAACGAGAGAAAAACCGCGCCCAAGCTGCCGAGGAGGTTTTAATTACAGCGATTTGCAAGATTGCTGAGGAGCCAAAGAGACGCAACTCCACAGCCATTTCCAGCACAACCAGATCTTCCAATACCTCAAGAACGGGGAAACCGCCTTCATGAACGAAGAGGGTCAACGCAGGGAAGGAGCCAAAGCCAAGAGCATCATGGCCCTAAAACGCCTCGCCTCTCACTTTGTCGTCCTTGGGGACATGCTATACAAGAAACGCTACCAAGGACCACTCCTACGCTGCATCAGCCAGGAAGAAGCAAGCAAGTTCATGAACAAAGTCCACAATGGGGCTTGCGGTCCCCACATGAACGCTAGACCCCTGATGCAAATCATTCTCAGCATGGGCTACTACTGGATCTCCATGGAGGCAGACTGCATTCACTTTGTCCGAAGCTGCGACAAATGTCAACGGTTCTCCAACCTCAATCATCTACCTCCCCACGATCTCTACCGCATGACTACGCCTCGGCCTTTTGCCACTGGGGAATTGACATCATCGTAAAATTGCTCCGCCAGCAAAGAACGGTCACGAGTTCATCTTAGTAGCCATCGACTACTTCACCAAATGGGTCGAAGCCAAGTCCTACAAGATACTCACCTCCAAGAAGGTCGCGCATTTCCTCAAGGAAAACATCATCTGCCGATACGGCATCCCAAATGAAGTCATATCCAACAACGGTTCACACTTCGAGGGGGAATTCGGCTGCACCGCCGCCGAATTGAAGATCACACACCACAAATCTTCTCCCTACCGGCCATAAACAAATGGCGCCGTAGAAGCAGCAAACAAGACTCTCGAACGGATCATCCGAAAAATGACCACCCGAGGACGAGATTGGCCCGAGAAGCTGCACCTTGCACTTTGGGGCTACCGAACATCAACAATGTCTCCACGGAGAAACCCCATTCGCCCTAAGATACGGACGGAAGTAGTCCTTCCCATTGAACCGGAAATTCCCTCACTCCGAGTGCCGCCGGAAAATGACGTCAACGTAAGCCGAATGGCTCCGGCCGACATGACAAATTGGCTCGCTAGACGAGCGACGACTAAAGGCCATGGAACACGTCCGAGCCTATCAAAGCAGATGGCGAGAGCTTTCGACAAGAAAGTCAAGTCCCGAGACATCGTGGAAGGCGACCTTGTACTCAAAGAAAAGCCTCCCACTCGAATCCAACCCACTCGGGAAAATGGGAACCAACATGGATCGGCCCTTTCATGGTTCAAAAGATCTTCTCCTCGGAGGTGCCATGAAGCCGATGCACCTAGACGGCAATCCCTTCATGAATCCAGTCAACGGAAGCAAACTTCTCAGATACTTCACCTAAAGAAGAACAACTGTGCATCTCTTGGCACTCCATGTAGTGTCAAACTACGCAGACCTGAGTCCTCTAGTCCGGGGGAACGTAGGCAACCTTAATTGGTCCGGTCTAAAAACACACAAAAAAGTCAAAAGTTTGAATGTCAACAAAGACCTCCATCAAGCTACGCACTTTTCAAGAGCACGCCCCTAACGTCACCTTGACCAAGTCAAACGACGGCGGCAACATCAAAGAACATCCGAAGGTCACTCAACGTCAAACGACTGACCATGTCTGCTTCCAAGCCAGGGGCTTGTCTTTGCCCTCACGCGCTTCAAAAAAGAGAGCTCGAGCAAGGGCTCACAAAAAACAAAAAATGAGAGAGCTCGAGCAAGGGCTCACAAAAAAATAAAAAAAAAAAAAAAACTCTAGCTAAGCTACAAAAAGTGGTCAAGAGCCCGACGCCAACAAAGGGCAAGGAAGCTACGGAAAAGGCCGTCAAAACGACTCTGTCGTGGATCATCCAACCCTCAAACACAAAGCCCAAGCAAAGGGGATTGCCGTCAGGGCCCATGCCATTTCAGTCCGCAAATGCAACAAGAAAGGTCCAAAGCTGGACGCCTCCAAGGTTCACAAAAGAAACAAAAGCGAACAAGAGATCTTGCGTCTCGACAAAGCTTTAAAAGTAAATCACAAATCACTAATCGGTTACAACATTTCTTGATGAGTTCAAGCACGGTCTACTCTCAAGTTCACAACATGCTAAAAGACAAATTTAATACATTTAACAAATAATGTGTTTACAATGCAATGAATGGATACCTGTGAGGTCATTCCGCGCCATCTCGCGCTTGTCCCCTCGCCATTCTTCCCTTTCTTCCTCGTCCCCGCGAGTCTTCTTCGTTCCACGCGAACCAACTCCGCGTCTCTCGCCCGAGATCGTGGGTCCTCCCCCGTAGAGTCCAACAACAATCCAGCTCGGCTCTCGTGGCTTCATTCGCCCGTGCTTCGGCTCGGATATCTTCCCTCGCGAGCTCCGCAAAAAGAGGACCTCTCCCCGTCGCCGGTCAACTCTAGCTCTCGTAGTCAAACAAAGTGTCTCCCGTCACATCCCGAGGGTCGACCAAGCTTCGGCACTCCTAAGGCAATAGCTACTACGGCACCTAGGTCCTAGTAATCGCTCCGCGCTTGCTCCCTAAAGCCGCTTGGGATCGCCCAACACGCCGCTTCATACTAAAGGCATACCGAGTCGTCAATACGACACTCTCCCGACGTCTAAGGAGCACCACAGGAGGGAAAACAGAATACTTAAGAGAAATCGAAGAGCTCATGGGTCAAGACGAGCTAGAAATCGAAGAGCTCATGGGTCAAGACGACAACTCTGACATATGCGACTGTGAAGAATGCTTAAGAGAAGATCAAGAGATGGATGCCCAGATGGAGATTGATCGAGGAGTAGACCCTTACTTCGCCGAAAACCCTCTTGCAACCGGCTCATTACCGATCCCCTGTACATAGACAACCCCTTCCGCCGACACTCTGATCTTACTGGGACAAACCTATCACAAAGACAGCTCAATTCAACATTCCGGAAGGTCCGACCTAGATGAACAAAGGCGCAACCTCCTCCAAGGCCTAATCGTGGGAAGGAGATATAGCATGTCCTTCGAATCAGTACATTGTAAAATGTCATCCAAGCAAAGATCCTGCATAAAGAGGCGGATTCTATGAAAATGATCAACATCAAGCAAGAATCAACTCCGAATCGCCGAATGCTTCGCTCCTCTTAGAAGTAGCCCTCGGCGACTTCTATCATCAAAGACCCCCAAGGACTCGGTAGCAACACTAATGGAGTGGACATCCTCGTGGGAGCAACCAAAAACCTTCGCGAGCCGGTTTGAAGTCGAACCATATGCAAGCTATTTTTCGGGACTCGTGCCAATGAAAGATTGGCCACCGTGAGCCATCACCACTCCCTCTGTGAGCTACACCCGGCCAAGAGTAATAAGCTGGTCCAATCCCTCGTCGCCTATAGTCTAGCTTTGAGTCTTGTTGTCTCGTGAATTCACATCTTTTGAGTCTTTGACGGCTTTATGCCCAACGATTGTGAGTCTTTGATCAACAATGTACGCTTTCACGCTTTCAATAAAAGGTCCGACCTTTCTAAAAATCCTTTCTATTGCATCTTTAAGAAATGATGAGTTAACTAATCAAAACAGCTTAATAACAATTCATCTATACAAAAAGGCAAACACATTAATTGAATAAATGCATCAAGAAAACATTTAAGCATATTGTCAAACGAGAGAAAACCGCGCCAAGCCGCCGAGGAGGTTTTAATTACAACGATTTGCAAGATTGCCGAGGAGCCAAAGAGACGCAAGTCCACGCCCATTTCAAAGACAACCGTATCTTCCAATACCTTAAGAACGGGAAACCGCCTTCATGAACGAAGAGGGTCAACGCAGTGGAAGGAGCCAAAGCCAAGAGCATCATGACCCTAAAACGCCTCGCTCTCACTTTGTCGCCCTTGGGACATGCTATACAAGAAACGCTACCAAGGACCACTCCTACGCCGCATCGCCCAGAAGAAGCAAGCAAGTTCATGAACGAAGTCCACAATGGGGCTTCGCGGTCCCCACATGAACGCTAGAGCCCCGATGCAAATCATTCTCTGATGGGCTACTACCGGATCTCCATGGAGGCAGCATCGCATTCACTTTGTCCGAAGCCGCGACAAGTGTCAACTGGTTCTCCAACCTCAATCATCTACCTCCCCACGATCTCTACCGCATGACTACGCCTTGGCCTTTTGCCACTTGGGGAATTGACTTCATCGGAAAAATTGCTCCGCCAGCAAGAATCTGGTCACGAGTTCATCTTAGTAGCCATCGACTACTTCACCAAATGGGTCGAAGCCAAGTCCTACAAGATACTCACCTCCAAGAAGGTCGCGCATTTCTCAAGGAAAACATCATCTCGCCGATACGGCATCCCAAAATGAAGTCATATCCGACAACGGTTCACACTTCGAGGGGGAATTCGGACTGCATCGCCGGCCGAATTGAAGATCACACGCCACAAATATTCTCCCTACCGGCCACAAATAAATGGCGCCGTAGAAGCTAAAGAAACAAGACTCTCGAATCGGATCATCCGAAAATGACCACCCGAGGACGAGATTGGCCCGAGAAGCCGCACCTTGCACTTTGGGGCTACCGAACATCGCCGTAACAGCCCACGGAGAAACCCCATTCGCCCTAACATACGGATGGAAGTAGTACTTCCCATTGAATCGAAATTCCCTCACTCCGAGTGCTACCGGAAAATGACGTCAACGTAAGTCGAATGGCTCCGGCCGACATGACGAATTGGCTCGCTAGACGAGCGACGACTAAAGGCCATGGAACACGTCCGAGCCTATCAAAGCAGATGGCGAGAGCTTTCGACAAGAAAGTCAAGTCTCCGAGACATCGTGGAAGGCGACCATGTACTCAAAGAAAAGCCTCCCACTCGAACCAACCCACTCGGGAAAATGGGAACCAACATGGATCGGCCCTTTCGTGGTTCAAAAGATCTTCTCCGTGAGGTGCCATGAAGCCGACGCACCTAGACAAAGAATCCCTTCATGAATCTAGTCACGGAAGCAAACTTCGCAGATACTTCGCCTAAAGAAGAACAACTCGTGCATCTTCGCACTCCATGTAGTGTCAAACTACGCAGACCTGAGCCCTCTAGTCCGGGGGAACGTAGGCAACCTTAATTGGTCCGGTCTAAAAACACACAAAAATGTCAAAAGTTTGAATGTCAACATAGACCTCCATCAAGCTACGCACTTTTCAAGAGCACGCCCTAACGTCACCTTGACTCAAGTCAAACGACGGCGACAACATCAAAGAACATCCGAAGGTCACTCAACGTCAAACGATCGACTCCATGTCCGCTTCCAAGCCAGGGCTTGTCTTTGCCATCACGCGCTTCAAAAAAAGAGAGCTCGAGCAAGGGCTCACAAAAAAACAAAAGAGAGCTCGAGCAAGGGCTCACAAAAAAAATAATAAAAAAAACTCTAGCGGTAAGCTACAAAAAGGGTCAAGAGCCCGACGCCAACAATGGGCAAGGAAGCTATGAAAAAGGCCGTCAAAACGACTTGTCGTGGGATCATCCAATCCTCAAACACAAAGCCCAAGCAAAGGGGATTGCCGTCGTGGCCCATGCCATTTCGGGGCCCGCAAATGCAACAAGAAAGGTCCAAAGCCGGACGCCTCCAAGGTTCACAAAAGAAACAAAAGCGAACAAGAGATCTTGCGTCTCGACAAAGCTTTAAAAGTAAATCACAAATCAATAATGGTTACAACATTTCTTGATGAGTTCAAGCACGGTCTACTCTCAAGTTCACAACATGCTAAAAGACAAATTTTTTAATACATTTAACAAATAATGTGTTTACAATGCAATGAATGGATACCTAGGAGGTCATTCCGCGCCATCCGGCGCTTGTCCCCTCGCCATTCTTCCCTTTCTTCCCTCGTCCCCGGCGAGTCTTCTTTCGCTCCACGCGAACCAACTCCGTCTCTCACCCGAGATCGGGGGTCCTCCCCGTAGAGTCCAACAATCCAAGCTCGTGGCTTCATTCGCCCGTGCTTCGGCTCGGATCTCTTCCCTCGCGAGCCCGCAAAAGAGGACCTCTCCCTTGGCCGGGGTGGCCAACTCTAGTCTCGTAGTCAAACAAAGTGTCTCCTGGCCACATCCCGAGGGTCGACCAAGCTTCGGCACTCCTAAGGCAATAGCTACTACGGCACCTAGGTCCTGCACCGCTCCGCGCTTGCTCCCCAAAAGCCGCTTGGGATCGCCCAACACGCCGCTTCATACTGTGCTCAAGTACTCGAGTCACAATACGACACTCTCCCGACGCCTAAGGAGCACCACAGAGGGAAACGGAATACTTCCATACCTTCGTAAAATACAAGAAAGCACCTGAGCCGCTATACAAAGAGGAGCTATCTCCGCAGCAGCAAGGTCATCCCAGCCCAACAAAGGCTCCCAAGCTTCATCCCAAACCGCCGGAAACAAGCGACGGAATATAGAAAGAGGACCAAGACAAACTTGGAACTCGACAACATAGGACCCTTCCCGAAAGGCCCTCCTAGTCTCAATCCCCAAGCCGCGGAACCCACCAACGGATCCGATGCGTACCAAGTCGTGCCATCCATCTCTCCCAGCGTGATCGATCCATATCTAACACAAGAGGTCGCCGAGCAAATGACCACGGGCTAAATGACGTCGGAGCCTCTGCATGGCCTCGAAGTCTCTCTCGCAGCCTACAAGGTGAGAAAAGCGGGGCTTCTCTCTCATGAACCGATCCCCGCCGCCAAACGGTCAATACCATGAAGAGTCTCCCCAAAGACCAACGGGACAATATCCTCTCCACTCCCGCAAAGGCTGCCCAACCACATCTAGCGAAGCGCCATCGCAAACCGCGAGGGAGCCGACCATGAAAAGCGTCGCTATCACGCACAAGGCAAATGCATCCCAAGAGACATCACTCTCGGGTATCAACTACGAACCGCTCTCCTAAATGCGTAAATATCAATATGACCCGAATCAAGGATCATGCCCGCACTTCTCCCAATGAAGTACGAAGAAAACCCGCAAGCTTCACGCTCACAGCAGCCGCCACCAATTAAGGGAAGCGAGATGGCCTCCACCTCCTGGTCCTCCAATCAAAGCCCGAAATTCTTCAAAGGTAGGCACCATTTCATTGTAGGAGAAGCAATACACATGTCTCCTAACATCCTTAACTTCGCGGCAGCCCGCAAAAACTCCCAATCGTAGAACCAACTCCTTAAAAGACCAAATCGAGCAAAGTCGAAACCTTACCTCGAAAGCCCGCCTCCGATGCCTCATACGGCGTCGCATCCACATTTTCAGCGCTCAAGGAAGCGTGCTTGCCGCTCCCCGCGAAAGCCTTGGCAAAATTCTTGAACGTACGAAGAATCCATGGCAAAAATTGAGGTTCCTATAGAAAATGGGGAAGAAAGCTCGAAAATGGCCGCAAATGGGGAATGGGGAAAGTCCAGACACTAGAAAGCATTTATTTCCTTCCCAAAAGCATATTGGCCGTCCGTACGGACCTCTTTTGCAACCATGGTCCGTCCGCACGGACCTTATTGCATCTTGGCCCCACTTTCATAGCAACCGGCCAATAACCACTGCCCCTGCCAGACCTTGCTCCAAACCGCCCAAACACCGGTCAAAGCCATTTCCGACAAGCATACACTACCCACAAACACCCTCTCGCCTCACGTGGTACGCACAAAAAATGTGTAATAATAATAGCGACAATTCCTAGGACAATTCCCGGAATCACAAATACGACATTACATCTTAAAATAAAAATACTTTTGCCATGCAAATACAAGTGTTTTATTACAGTACCCATAAATGTCTCAAGCTAAACAAAAAAAAAAGGAAAGGGGATATGGAAAGAGGGAAAGCAAAAGAATCCTAATCCGACTCCTCAAAGATCATCATCACCGACATCCTCAAGCGAGAAGTCGGGCATCCCGATAAACTCGCCGGCCACATCCTCATCATCGGAGTACCGAGCCCCCTCCCGAGGCCGGTACTCAAGATACTCAAGGATTGAAGCCGAAAAAAGGGTCAAAATAGGCATGCCCCGACGAACCCTCACCCCGCGCATCCGGCGGAGGAAAGAACCGATGAAGTGGTCTGTGCGGTCTCGAGCTCCCGAGGACGTCCCAAGATCCACGCTATGCCGCCCCGGAAGGTCCTTCTCGCCGTGGCTCCGGCTCGGCTCTCGGTGGAGGAACATCTACATAATGCCTCAAAGGCATCGACTCGTACGCCGCACACGCCGCGAAGACCTAAGCAAGACAGCCTCGACGCCATCTTCTTCGCGAAGGACCTCATCGCCACATAACGGCGAGTCAACATGTCATAGGCTCTCCCCTAACTCCGCACAAGCAAGCAAACAAAGAAATGCTCAAAGAATACAAACCATACTCGACAACAAAAAGAGAAAATACGTAAAAGATGCCAAGATGGAAAAGAGTAAGCACACTCACCGGCCTATCAGATCCACTCGTTAGGCAGCAGAGCTCGCCGTGGACGGCATGTACACCCTCCTCCTCGACGAGTCCCCACGAACATACGTGAAATCCGGCCTGTGCACCGAACACTCCGGGGACCCCGCGACCAGCCTCCTCTCCTCGCCAACACCGTGGCGTCCTCAACTTCCTCCTCACGAAGGCTCCATACTCCTCTCGATACAAGACAAACTCAGCGGCACTCACGCCGCCCAAATACCTCTCAAACTCCAATACATCCATATCCCGAATCCAACATCTCGAATGGTGGGTCCCTCGGAGCCAAGGGAAGCATACCCGCCATGCCGCCAAAAGACCCGCTCTCCTGTGTACATGACGCCGGAAGTCGCCTCGCAAAGCATCTTCCGCCGCGCCGTCACCACAGAGCCCTCGAACTCATCGCCTCGTACCGAACCCAGTGGATACGTAACAAACCTCTCCGGCTATCTCTCTCCGTGATGCTCCCGTACCTCCCCTTAGGAAATGGTGAGCTTACCCCCGCCGGTCCTCCTCTTCCTCACCGGGCGTGCCCACCCTAACATAGCGGGATAGGCCACTATGGCCCTGTGGATCTCTATCCCACGGGAAGCACCGAAAGATCTCGTAGAGCCACACCTCGCGACAAAAGCGGAAAAGGCTCAGCAGTAAGAGAAAACGGAGAAAATGACAAAGTTGCTAATCAAAAGCAAAGAATGAACTCATACCTCCAAAGCAAAATCAAAACAGCCAAAGAACTCGGCCACATCCCCGCCGAACCGATTCAAGGAGAAGTAAAGCTCGGCCGTGCCCGCTCTCCCCAAGCTATGTCACAAACTACCTCCAAGTCAATCAAGCTCTCCAACAGAGCAAAAGGAGCCGTTGCCGCATGGTTCGAGAACAAAGTCTCTGAAAGGGCAAACCACATAAAGGAGCTCGCCACCGCTTCACCGTCACCCGGCCGGTACTCGGCTGCAGGCCCTAATATCGGCCGTAATCCTCGTCTCCACATCGCTATGCAAGATGCCCAAGCTCCTCGAGGAAGAGGCGCAAAGCCCAAGCAGCCTCGCCAAGACGCTCCCGCAATCATATCTCTCCACCGCACCGGCCTTCCTTTGAAGGAAAGCCCGATAATAGCAAAGAAAATCTGTGGCGTTACAGTCACCTCGCCCCACTCGTATGGAAGGTGTGGGTGGTATCCCACCAATACTCGTAAAGGCCTGTAGAAGACGCTCTTGTTCTTCCTCGTGTCGAAACCCCGCCAAGTTCTCCACAAACACGCCTGTGCCGTAAGCATAGACCAGCCTCCTGTGGCTCGGCCCGCCATCCGTAGAGAAATTCTAAGCATCCGTCGCCATAACTCGACCACAGCCTCGAGCGATCCCCGAGTCTTTCATCTTCTTGGCTTTCCCACCAAAAGCCCTCATCCCGCAGTAAACACAAAGAAAGGTACGTCGCCACGCATTTAATACCAAAGCATAAAAAAAAGAAGTCCGTCACCAAACACGACATGCATTACACATAATTTTTCCCATGCAACGTCACAAAACACGGCACACACTGCATAAATTTTCTCAAACAAATGGATCAAGCACTACACGACACATTTTCGAAAGACCCGTCACAAAATACGGCACGCATTACACATATTTTCCCCACAAAGTCCGTCACCAAAAACACGCGCACACACCGCATAACACATTTTCAAAAGAAAAGTCCGTCCCTACACGACACATACTTTCGTATAAAACCCGTCACAAAACACGGCACATGTCACATTTTTTTTTTCGCAAAATTTGTCCCTACACGGCAATTTTTCTCACAATGTACATACATAAATAGCATAAGGTACAAAACACCAAAGCATGCATTTGTAATAGATAGGCACTTTATTTTCACAAATAAGAGCTAATCTACACATTTCGCACAAAATTCACATACTCACAATATTTACATGCTCAATTTCAACAATTCATCAAGAATTTCACAAAAATCATGGCAAATAACAAAAGCCCCAAAATGAGAAAACTAAAACCTAGTTCTAGCATTCAAAAATTCAAGCAAGGAATCAAGACGAAATTGATTTCTTACCTCCCCGACGTTCCTTACTCGCCGGTTATGCACCTCCGGATTCGGATACAACACATCCGGATTCTTCGAAGAAGGCACGAAGGAGCTCCAATTTCTTTGAAGCTCCATCCTTTGTTCGATCACATCTCGACTCCGCTGGCGACGTCCTCCTTGATCCTTCCGCCATCGCAAGCAATTCAAGCTAAGAAATGGGAGAATTTTGGGCAACAATGGAGTTTTTCTCCTTCTCTCTCTCTCGGTTCACGCACGTAAGAAGAAGGAATGGGGAAAGGCTCTCCGCATTTAAACCCGCCAAAACTGGGAACCGTAAAGCTCATACTTGGTCCGTACGGACCTCTTTACATCCCAGTGTGGTCCGTAAGGACCTTCTTGCAACGAGGGGCCAAATTACTTTTCTCGCCCTTATAATCTTTGCCCCCGTCAGCTCCAAAGGCCTATTTCAGCAGATTCAATGCGCTTTGGTCCTTAACCCAAAGAATTAACCAATTCAACCACCAGCCAAGTCCCACTTCGCCCACTAAATGGCAATTCAACCACCGGCCGTCAGTATAAGCCCGGAACTCGCCCACTAAACGGTGAAACAGGCACAAGAAGGAGCCCGCACCTCCAAGTACAAATCTCAAGGCACAAAACGCCTCCAAAAATGCTCAACGACAACGCAAGCACCGGTCATCAAAGTAAGCCCGAGCTCCTTCCCCAGCAAGCCAAAAAGGGAATTCTTGCAAACCCTTACGAGACCATATATCCTCAAAGACTGCCGTCATCGTAAGCCCGACCTCGCCCGCTCAACGGCAACTCAAGCGGCGGCCATCAAAGTAAGCTCGAAGTTACCTTCTCAAGCAGTAAAAGCCCCTACAAGGCCACGATAATCCCTAATGGATAAACACCGGTCATCGTAAGTCCAACCTTTCTCCCCAGCAGCAAAGCGCAAGGCATTCACACCTCTTGCAATTAAAACTCAAGGCAACCATGCCTCCACAACCACAAGCGTAAGACGATTCAAGTCCTCACACATGGCAAACCGCAATGTAAGACGACTCAAGTCCTCATACATGACACAACCAAAGCCGAAGACAATTCAAGTCCTCACGCATGGCACAACCACAACCGTAAGACGATTCAAGTCCTCACGCATGGCACACCCGCAGCGAAGACAATTCAAGTCCTCACGCATGGCACACCCGCAAATGTAAGACGATTCAAGTCCTCACGCATGGCACACCCACAGCCGTAAGACGATTCAAGTCCTCATGCATGGCACACCCGCCGCCCGTAAGACGATTCAAGTCCTCACACATGGCAAACCGTAGCCGAAGATGACTCAAGTCCTCATACATGACGTCACTATCTCCACCCGGAAGGCTTTAAATAACTCGGTCCGGAAGACCGTATAAACCTCCCACATCACTATCTCCACTCTAAGGCGACCGTATAAACCTCCCAAATCACTATCTCCGGCCCGAAGGCCTTAAACCACCTGATTCGGAAAATCGTAAAATTTCCATCTCAGGACACCACCACGTCCCCACAGTCAACCTCGGCGGTCACAAACCATCTTCTAAGTAAGATTGCACACCCTGGACACCACCATGTCCTTACCAGTGACCTCGGCGGTCACACGACACTTCAGGGCACCACCACGCCCGTATACACTCACAATTTCACGACCTCCGAACTACGACTGTGCTTGATTCCTGCCAGGGATACGTAGGAATCCTATCACAGGGTCCAGCCATCGACCTATACGGTCACCCAGGATGCCACCACGTCCTTACCATCGACCTATGCGGTCACCCAGAACACCACCACGTCCACCCATGAGTCTCGCCGAGAACATCTCCCGTCCTCGTGCACTACAACACTCACCCCACACACGAACTACAATCAGGCTTGATTCCCGCTAGGGATACGTAGGAATCCTATCACAGGGTCCAGCCAATTGACCTAAACGGTCACACAATAGGACGCCACCACGTCCTCACACCGACCTTCACGGTCACTTTCTCTCCCAGTACGCGATCCAGATTAGGACCCTTATCTTATCGACGACCCCACTTCCTCCGTAAGTGACGTCGTTGAGGGGCTTCTGTAATTACCCCAATCTGGATCACCCTCTCCCGAGCACATGGGAAACACCGCTGACTCACAAACGCAGTCTCGAAGACCTCTGGCACTCAAAACCCTCAAAAAACCCTCAGCCAAACTAAGGGATGAACTTTTCTCTGGGATAAAAAGGACAAAAGGACCTTTTGAGAAATTTCAGAAATCGTAAAAGCAATTAAGGTCCGTACGGACCTCTTTGTTTCAATGATTACTAAATCCCCTTAAAGTCCACAATATCCCCTCAAATCCCGGAGAAATCATTAACCCCCCTGCATGGTTGGTCCGTACGGACCTCTTTGCATGCTGAGATGGTCCGTACGGACCTCTTTGTAAAGGGGATACCATCCTTCCAGAATATTCTTAATTATTGCGCATTCCCTCAAATCGAAAACTAAAATTCTGATAACCTGGAGGTCCGTACGGACCTCTTTGCAATTTTCTCGACACTATAAATAGAGGGCTCCCCCTCCCTCATTTTCACACATTTCCTTCTTCTCTCCTCTCCCCCACCTTCAGCACCCTCTAAGACCCTTCGGGCAATCCCGCCCCTTTTGGATCCCTCCGAGGCCTTCCGAGCTCCTCGAGGTGCTCCGATGCCTCTCCGAGCGCTTCCGCGATGCTCCCGCGCTGCCCCAAGGCACTCTCGAGGTACTCTGAGGCCCCTCGTGGTACTCCGAGGCCTTGCCTGGTCTTTCCCGAGGCGTCCCAGCTCTTTTCGAGTCAAACCGGCGATCCCAAACCACGCCGAACCTCCGCCCGAATCCAACCGACGATTCCAAACGCACGCCGAACCTCTCGCCCAAATCCCCGCAATCCCAACGCATGCCGAACCTCTGCCCGAACGCAGCCTACAACCTCAACTCACGCCGAAACTCGTCCGCGTACAACCGGCCTCTCCCGAAGAAATCCCGTCCGCGCCTAACACTATTCCATCCTCAAACACTATTCCCCGGTGGAAGACAGACATTACGAACAAACAATGGTAAGGCTTCCTTCCATTACTATTTCAATACATTTCAATACATAGTGTACAATGTAGACATCGAGATATAGCATGCATTTTTAAAAGCACACACACACACACAAATGCTTAAAGAATATTAGGGGTATCCGAAAGACTCGTTTTTACGAGGCGACTCGGGTGAGCTCTAAGATTCTAATATTCTCTTCTCGAGGAGTCATCTGACCTCCGAACTCAAAATCTCATCACACAAAAAACAGTTTATTTCTAAACTTATGCCTTTTTTCAATGTTTTGGGCTTAATAAAAATGGCGTGGTGACTCTACAACTGCAAAAACAACGGCGAGACACCTCCAACATGCTAGAACGGAATAAGCTAGATGTCGGGGCGCGAACGTGCTGCCTCTCGGATCGAGGCGACTTCCCGAAGCGACAAAATGCGAGATGCACAGGGCCTCCGCGCGCGAGCCGGATCCCGGGTAATTTCAACAATACACACTTAAAGTACAGTCTTATGTGGTTTACACTATTGTTTATACACTAGAAGTGCAATATCAAGTGTCTGAAGGTGTTTTGATGATTGTTTGCAGGTTTACAGGTATGTAAGGGTATGAGAAAGGTTGCAAAGGTTGTAGGTAGAAGGGCACGAGCTTCAGTCAATGAGGCTTCCTTTTATAAGCTGAGATATAGCCGTTCGGGGAGACAATGCAATAAATGAATGTGGGTGCAATAGTGTTTGCATTTAGAGCTTTGTTGACTGGATAAGAACATGCTGGAATTTGCAACCCAAGTGCAGAGGATCTTCATGGAGATGACATGGCAATGTTTGTTGATAGTTTTGAGCAAAGCACATCTTGGTCATCACAGAGATAAATCATTGTTGTTGGCTTTGAAGATCATAGCTGTCAAAGAGATGAGTTCTATGCTGTTGAGAATCTTAGCTGTCAGGCTTAGCTATTAGATCTAGATGAGTAAGGGTCAAGGTTTGAGGTAGATGACATGTAAAGATCTCTTTGTAATGAAATACATTTGAATTATTTGATTGGTATTTATTGATCATTGTTGTCAGGTTGATTTATCAGAGCAGGTTAAGTCTTGGCCGTCTAATGTCCATTGAGTGTATCTTGGCTGTCAAATGACATTCGATATGTTTCTTTGTCAAAACCATACATAACTATGTATCTACATAGTTAGGTCCTAACAATTTCCCCCTTTTTGGAAAAGTAATATATCTTATGAAGATATGACCTGCGAGATAGCTTATGAATTGAATATACCATTGACGAGAAGATCAATCTTCTTGATTCAACCATAAGAACAGAAACACAAAATATTATCCAAAATAAAACATGTTTAAGACAGGGGTTAAAAAAAGGAGAAAATAAAAGACTTAGCCATAAAGTTTCTAGTCTGAATATTCTTCTCTTTCTTTTCTTGCTGCAAGGATTTGTGCTCTCTCAGATAACAGTTCCTTCCTCATCTTTTGTTCCACACCTCTGTAGTACATCTCATTGTTCCACTCCCAGCTCATCTCATCATCATAGGTGAAGGCATGACCTTCTCTTGACTTGAGCACACCTTTGGTCAGTGGTTCTTGATCATCCCTCAGCCTTAAGGGACCCCATTTGGGAGCACTTTTTCCTCTTGCAACTTGATCTTTAGTTCCTGAAAATAGGTTAGGGAAAAAAGGGTTTGATTGCATAGAGAAGGTTGGTTGAGCTGGATGGTATGGAATTTCTGTAGAGACAAGGTGAACAGCTGAGGTTGTGGATGGTGGAACTTGCTTCACTGGTTCATCATCCTCTTCATCACTGGACACTATGATATTTGCAGCAGAACCAGAAGCTCTTTTTCCCAGGTTAACAGCTTCCTCATAAGAATCATTGAGCTTTCCTTTGGAGGTCTTCTTTTCTGATTTAGCACCAACTGAGGCTTCCATTATGTGTCTCATCTTTGTGATCATGGTCCTTGTAATTTTTTGCATATCAGTGATGGTCACATGGTCGGGAGGCACATATGTTGAGGGGTTAAAGTTGGATAGAAGGTTTAGCTGAAGAGATCTGGTGTTTGGGGAAATGATGGGAGGTGGTTCTGAGATGGTTGAAGGAAACATGGCTGTCAGATTTGGCTTGGCAATGGCAACCATGATTTTGGCCTTGTTACTACAGATCCTCCAATATATCTCCTTGGTCAAGCCAACACAAAGAGCATACACAAGAGAGGAGGGCATGTAGATGCATTCATTCAGGCTGTTTGACAAAAATTGGGAGAACATGACTTCCCAGTCAATTATTGTTGACAAATCCATGAAACTAGGTAATCTTGGGGCTGTATGGAAGAAGGATGAGGGGATAGCTGATCTGTACTTCTTCCACTCTTCATACCCAAACATAATTAGGCCACTTCTATTTCTGGCATGAATGATGATGGCATTTTTGGTCAACAACCAAGGATTTTCAAGGATGTTTGGATTGGCAATTTCAGGGAAATGGGTGATTCCCTTGAATCTTTGGTGGGCATTCATGACTGATTGAAATGAGAAGTCAATTTCAACATTAAGAATCTAGGGTTCACAAGCCGGGAGGTGTTCACTATCGAGGTAGGTTCGGGTGGCAATTGAGGTTCAACATTTTCAGCGGGGTTTAGATGGAGCTTCATTTGGCGGGCTTGTTGACTTCTTGGCCCCGTCTCTAGTTTTGATCATATCTAGAGCTATAACCATTTCATCTTCGAGCAACACATGTCTTAAATAGTAGAGGGCGATGGGAAGCATTTCAATGATCCTTAAAGGGTTAATCCTCCAGCCTTGAGGATGTGATTAGGAATGGGTGGTGAATCGGATGGGGCGGAGATAGGTGAGGATTGGGATAAGGAGGCCTTAGGCCGTCGAGATTAGGGGATAAGTGACTACTTTGTTCCCCTCAACCGAAGGTCATCTCCTCTCGATTCGAGAGGTGTTCCCCCTCTCATTTTCAACACTTGGCTCATTTGAACTAAGTTTAGAGGCATTTAGGTTTCTAATTTCTTGGGCTATAGAGAGAGGTGGTGAGCTAGATTGTTCTTTGGTTGGTGAGGAGAAGTGTGTTTGGTTTCTTCTTTTTGGTGAGGGGAGCATTCTTATCTAATTTTCTCTTCCTAGTAAAAGTGTTTACTAAGAGAGAAGGGTTAGTGATTACCTCAGTTGAAGTTTCAACCGGTTGAGAAACCTTGACTGTCAGACCTTGCGCAATCATAGCTGTCCCTGAAGTTTGCCCTATCGTAGCTGTTCTGTGCCTAGCTTCAGCCAGTGAGTCAGCAAGGGCTTTCCTCAGCTGTTCATCATCATCATTATCTTGACGTGCTTCATCTCCTCCATCAAACTCATCAATGTATCTGTAGATGGGGTCGTAGTTGGTTTCTTCCTGTCACCCAACCGTTCTTCAAAGAATGTTCTTCCCTTTGTCAGCCACTTGTACAGTCTTTTCATCAGACACATTTTTCCTTTGCCAGTTTTCTTCTTTGCAGCTCTGGCTATCCTCTTTCCAGCTTTGCTAGCTGTAGTTTCTTGAGCCTTTTCTTTGATGACAACCCCTTTGTCTTGCTTCCTCTTTGTTTTGTTGTCATTCCCCATGTGTACCAGTTTGTGCCACAGCTTCATTTCCTTTTCTTTATTTTCTTTCAACCTCTTAGTTGTTTCTTCTAGATCTCCAGATACTTCAACTTCAAGTTCCACTCTTTTCATTCCTTTTTAGCCTAAAAGTGCTTAGGCTGAAGCTTCTAGTTTGTACTAGGTTTGTGGTCTCAAGTCATTGATGATTAAGAAGAGGGTTCAGTTTGGGAATCAGGTGGTGTAGGATACCACTCATGAACTTGAAGTTGTTCATTATAGGGGATTGTTTTTTGAATTTCCAGAGTGAAGGGGATGAGGCTAATTGGTAGTTGTGTAAAAGGGCTACGCACTAGTTTGTATTCTTAGCTATCAAACTAAGAGCTTGCTTCCACTCATTTGGGCTAATATGATCAAATGAGGACTATTTTCCATCAAATCCCTTGATCACCACATCTATCAGTGTTGATTTGAAGAGATCTAGAGTTCCCTTACCAATGGGCTTATCCTGCATCAGTTGGTAATCATAATTGGGTTGTTTGAAGAACTTTTTGTAGAATTGTTCCAACCTATTGTTTTTTCTGCCCCATATGTTGCTAAAGCTCCCAACTTTGATTGGGATGTTGTAGATTTCAGACACAATGGTAGGAGTTACAAGAATCACAGTTCCTTCAATGTTAGCTCTAATGGCACCATTTGCTAATCTTTGCCCCGATCAAGTAAATTTCTCTACACAGATTCTCGTAGATTGGAGGTTGTTTTTCCATCATTTCACACAAATGATTGGATTCAAGAAGGGTTTGAATGAGGGCTCCTACCTCATGTTCATAGAAGTCAGGTTTGATGAAATAGCCATGGGCTTCTCTATAGGCCATTGTTGTCAAACAGAGATTTAGGGTTTTAAAAAATAGAGAGATTTAGAGAGGAGATTTTAGAGGGTAAGGAATGATTGTAGAAGATGGATTAGCTTCGAAAGATTAGAGGTTAATGAGGAGAGGAATTTGATTGGTTCAAACGGCTAAGTCATGGGTTAGACAACGATTAGAAACCTGCATTTAAAGAGGTAACTGTTCATGAACAGTGGTTTTTATCCCCCACTACCCTTTTTACAATAACTCCCCAAAGAACATGGGTGTTAATTTCGTACACAAAGGAAAATTTTCAGAGGTCATGATCAGTGAAGTAAATGATCTTTTTGTGAGTGGCAAGTTCCAATAACCTCGAATTGCAAGAAATCAAAATCATAGGTGTCAGACTTGATGGGCAGCCAAGTCTATTTTGAATGATCATCACATCTATATTGACTAAAAGCATAACTTGTCTATAAAAGTAAATGAATCAGATGATAAGTTTATCAAGTTCATTTCATTCTTAGAACTAATGGGAATATTGGTTTCTATGTTCAGTCCAAGCAAAATGGCTAAGACTGAAAAGAAATTAGTTTTCAAAAGTCCAAGGCTGGAAGAAACCAAGGAAGAGAGATTTGAGAGAGAGTTCTTTTATTATCAGATTCAAACTGATAATGGTTTAGTGCAGGAGGTGGATCAGCTTCTGAGTGATGATCCAAGAAAAGAGGTGGAGTTGAGAGAGAGAGAGATAAGAAGGAAATATTGGGAGGAAGAGAAGATGGCATTGATAGAGGGTGAGAAAAGTAGGTTAGAGGAGATAGATAGGGAGAAAGGTAAGGCTAAAATAGAATATGAGGGTGAGGAAGGTCAGACAGCTAAGGTGAGGCTGTTTAACAGGGAAACTGAGGGTGAATGCAGTCAACAAGTTGGAGCTGGAGTTGAGAGGGTCTATACACTAGGAGAGCTGGTGAAGCTGGACAGCCAAGAAAGGATTAAGGTTGACACACCTGTTGGTTAACCTGATTTCTTAGCTGTCGGAGAATACACTGCTGTAAAAAGGGATTCACTCTCCTTGAGTCAAGCAGTTCTTGAGGGAACTGGAGATAATTTTGCAGGAGTGCAAAGTTCTCCCTCAAAAGTCTACATGAGGCTGTTCTCTCAGTTTCTTAAATGCTTGAGTCCAGCTACAATGAATGGGGAGGAAGATGTAGATCCTTAATCAGATCCGGCTATTATTGCATAGGAGAGTGAAAATACTTCAGGGACCTTCAACTTTGTCTCTCCATTGAGTGATTTTCCTCCTTACAATGTTGTTGAAGAGTGGTGGCCAAGGACGGTGTGTCCTTCTCTACAGTTTTTAACATCAGCAATTGATCCTTTCATGAAAAGGCATCCAGTTTGGCTTGAAAGGTATGGAGACATCAGGGAGAATGTTTATGAGGCTCCTGATGTTGCCTACAATGAGCATGGGTATACAGAAGAAGATTTCCAGGATCAGCCAAGGAACTGTCTAGGATGAGAAATCTTAGCTGTCAGAGCCTATAAGAAGATCAGCTGAGGGAGAAGGACGAAAGTCTGTGAAGCTTTTGGTAATGTGGATTTGTGGTTATTTTTTGTTTGAATTATGAAGAGGCTGGTGGGAAGGAGTTTGGTTTTAGTTTTTATATGTTTTAGGTAAAGGCATGGTTAGCTGTCAGATACCAAACTATTGACAGCAATCATTTTGATTTGAGTAATGAAAAAAATCTTATTTTGGTAGATTTATCATTCCCAGCATTGCTCTTAGCATCTCAAATCTTTTCTCATCCATGGCTTTGGTTAGGATATCAAACATATTGTCTTCTGTGCACACTTTAGCCAAGTTGATGTTCCCTTTTTCAACATGGTTCCTTATGAAGTGGTGCCTAACTTCAATGTGTTTGGTTTTAGAGTGTTGAACTGGATTTTCTGTCATTGCAATGGTGCTTGAGTTATCACAGAAAATGGGAATGTTTGAAAGGTCCATCCCAAAGTCTTGGAGTTGACTTTTGAGATATAGGATTTGAGAACAACAAAGGCCAGCAGTAATATACTCAGCCTCTATTGTTGAAGTAGCTACTGAGGTTTGCTTCTTGCTTGACCAAGAAATTATTCTTGATCCAATAAACTGATATCCACCACTTGTGGATTTCCTATCCAAGTTGCATCCAAAGATAATCGAATCAAGCAAATCCAATTAAGGAAAATGGAGATTCAGTGGGATACCAAAGACCATAATCAGAGATTCCTTTGAGATATCTCAAAATTCTCTTGACAGCTGAGAGATGAGATTCCTTAGGATTGGCTTGAAACCTTGCACAAAGGAAAACACTAAACATGATGTCAGGTCTGGAGGCTTTTACATATAGGAGAGATCCAATATAACTCCTATATAGTGTTTGATTGACACTCTGGCCATCAGGATCAGCATGGAGTTTGGTTGTTGTTGATAGAGGGGTTCTAGCAAGTGAGGCAGATTGCATGTCAAACTTTTTAATCATGTCCTTGTATACTTAGCTTGGTTAATGAAGATTCCTTCCTTCATTTTTTCGACTTGAAGGCCTAAGAAAAAGGTGAGTTCACCAATAATGCTCATTTCAAACCGATTCTTCATGATTTCCGCAAATTACGTGCACGAGTCTCCATTTGATGATCCAAAAATAATATCATCAACATAAACTTGGATGAGTAGCAGGTCTTCTCCATATTTCTTGATGAACAATGTGTTATCAATATGCCCATTAGTGAATCCTTCACCAAGGAGGTATTTTGATAGGGTGTCATACCAAGCTCTAGGTGCTTGTTTAAGGCCATACAAGGCTTTGTCCAGTTTATACACATGGTCTGGAAACTTTGGATGCTCAAAACCAGGGGATTGAGACACAAATACCTTCTAATTTAGAACTCCATTCAAGAAGACACTTTTGACATCCATTTGGAACACCTTCATCTTCTTGAATGAGGCAAAGGCAAGGAACAATCATATGGCTTCTAATCTTGCAACAGGTGCAAAAGTTTCATCATAGTCAATTCCCTCTTCTTATATATACCCTTGAGCAACCAGTCTAGCTTTGTTTCTTACAACAATGCCCTCTTCATTCATTTTATTTCTAAAAACCCATCTAGTTCCAATGACAGTTTGGTTTTTAGATTTGGGAACAAGCTGCCAAACCTTGTTCCTTTCAAATTGTTCCAGTTCTTCTTCCATAGATTCAATCCAATCAGGGTCTTGAAGGGCTTCATTTATTTTCTTGGGTTCTATTTGGGAGATGAAGGCACTCATTAATGAGTCATAGACATGCATATTTGGAGGAATGACCATTTTATGAAAGGAAAGGTCAATATAGATGTTGTTGCTAGGTGGAATGATGTGGGTGATAGGTTCAGGTTGAGAAATAGAGTGATTGTTGTTGCAGCAAGATTGGATATGGCTACTGTTATAGGTATTTTGTTGGCTTGATGAAGGTAAGCTGTCAAGGGCATCATAGCTGTCAGATGCACCTTTGCTGCCGGGTCGCATTCTTGGGTCGCGCCGCAGACACAATAGGGTTTGTATTAATGTCTTTGGGCACAATATAGGGAAGGGAAGGTGAATCTTCTTCAGGAATGATGTTTGAGGAGTCATGCACAGGGGACACCTCAGGTATGTTGTCTGAATTTCCAACAGCTTCATCAAAATCACACAATTCAGTGTAGCTTTGATCATTGTTTTCATCAAAGTCAATATGAATTGATTCTTCTACAACAGGTCTCCTTTTGTTGTATACTCTGTAGGCTTTACTAGTACTTCGAGTATCCAAGGAATATCCCTTCATCACTTTTGGAATCAAACTTATCAAGGCTATTTTGCCATAGCTTGTGAATGAAGCATCTACTTCCAAAACCATGGAAGTATGAGATGGTTGGTGTTCTACCATTCCATAACTCATAGGGAGTCTTGGTGAGAAATTTGTTGATGAGAGTCTTGTTTTGGACATACACATCTATGGTGACAGCTTCTCCCCTAAAGTATATAGGCAGGTTGTTTTCTGACAGCATAGTTCTGGCTGCTTCACAAATGGTTATGTTCTTTCTTTCTACAACACCAATTTGCTGTGGTGTTCTAGGAGCTGAAAAGTTGTGCTCTATTCCTTTCTGATCACAGTATTCTTCAACACAGTGTTCTCAAATTCTTTACCATGGTCAGATCTAATTTTGATGATAGATAGACCTTTTTGGTTTTTAATTTTGTTGAACAATTTGACCAAGTGATCCAAGGTTTCCCTTTTGGATTCAAGGAGGATAATCCAAGTGAATCTAGTGTAGTCATCAACTACCAATAGTGAGTATCTCTTTCCACCAAGAGATCTGGTTCGAATGGGTCCAAAAAGATCCATGTGAAGTAAGAGGTTTTGTAGTGTCTAATCTTGTCTTGTCAGAAAGAGGTTTTCTTTTGTTTGCCACATTGACAGGCTTTGTAAGCTTGTCCTTTTGAAGATGATTTTGGAAGACCTTTGACTAGGTTGGAATTTGCTAATTTGGAAATGCTTTTGAGGTTGAGGTGAGCCAATCTTTTGTATAATAGCCATGACATATCAAACTCGACTATAGGATAGCAGTGGTCGAGACAATTCCCAAGTTTAAACAGGAGAGATTTCCCTTTCTTGTTTTCCGTGAGAATAGCTTTGTAGGGTTGACATATTTGACATGTAATGATTCTTTGAGCATACAACATAATATCCCTTGTCTGACAGATTCTATTATGCTAATCAAATTATGTTTGAGACCTTCTACATAAGATACATTAGTGAAAATGATGTCTTTAGTTACAAGATTTCCGATTTGCCCGCTGACTCTGGCTTGAGAATTATCACCAAAAGTTACATTTGGACCATTTTTAGAGATATATTGTTGCAGCCACTCTTTTTTGTAGGTCATATGTCCTTCTGCATCCACTATCCAAATACCATAGTCCTTTCCTAGGTACCTACAAACAGAAATAAAATTTATGGTACCCTTTTATTCTTTTTGGGTCCAAAGGATTAGACATTCTTTGGAACCCTAGCTTTGTTCATTGCCCTTTTTCCAAAAAACTGGTTTAGGGTATTGTAGTATCCCATGATTTGCATCATATATAGGTGAGGGTAGGAGGTTGGGATTAGTTGAAAAATGGTTTGGGGAAAAGAATTGGTTGTGGTTATAGTGATACCGAGTCCGGTTATGAAAGTTGTTTGAGTGAGATGATCTTGGTGAGTTATTTTGACCGGCATGACTCTTTTCATTTGAGTACCGCCAGCTTCTGGGTTTTTGATGTTTGAAGTATGTGTGATGGTTATAGAATCTTTGCTTTCTTGGTGATCTCGATGTCCATCAAATCTTTGTTGTCTGGCAATCTTGGCTGTCTAGGAAATCTTCGCCGTCCAGGAGATTTTTGCCGTTTGTTCTTCATTTGCTCTTTGGTTCTTTTTTTGAGATGTATTTGTTTTTGTTTGCTTTTTTTTTCTTCCTTTAGGTTGATTCTTGAGCTTGCTTCATAGGTTTCATTGATTTGACTTGGAGCTTGCTTCATTGGTTTCATTGATTTCTCTTTGTTTCTTTGAGTCCTCCTTGTTTGAATGGGATAGACATTTGCTGGGCTTTGACATAATTCAAGCTTTCAAGAACCATCTTATCAATAGCCTTTACATCAGCAGGTGTGTATGTTTTCAGAGTGTGATTTTGGGCTCCAATCCCCGACTCTGTCACTGGAGGATAGTCTTTTGGGTTGTAAAGCTATAACAGTGACACAGCTCCTCTCCTCGATTTGTTCTAGGAATCAATCTTCTTTTTAAGAGCTCCATTTTCTTTTCAAGATTGATGGTATTTTCTGGTTGTTTTCAAGAGATCTTGAATTCTCAGCTGTCCAATTTCTTACAACTTTGCTCTTTTCAAGCCATAAGAACATATCGTCTTCTTTAACCCTTGGTTGGCTCCTTCTTCAAGGTTTTCAATGGTTTTGCGTTGAGAGAGGTTGTCGCTGTAGCCAATGAAGCAAAGCTAGTTTGGTGTCTCTTTATTTGAATTAAGAGAGTGCTAACTAATTGTTTAAATTCTTCAATATTTAAAGAGTTAAAATTGGGTACCTGCTTTAACTCTTCACAGAATGTGCCAATACTTCAAGGTCTTCTTCACTATCTCGATTCTTCATCATCTCCCGCCATCATAGGCAAATCATTGTTTCGTCTCCTTCACCGTCCTTTAGAAATCATTTGCAGTCAAATTCCTCCTCATCACCGAATTTTGATGAGTCTCGCAATCATTACTTGTTCTTGTGTTTTTCTCCATTCTTTCCTTTTGAGAGCAATCTGTAAGCATCTCGTGCATCCGGAACCGTGAATGATTTCTTTTGAGTAGGAGAGTTTCTTAGCCGTATGATTTATCCTTAGGTTTCTTTGGTTCAAGACATTCAAATGAGTAGTGACCAAGTTTTTGTGCTGAAGCTGGGTTCATTCAATTTTCTTTTTGTGGTTCTCTTTGGATCAGATGTGGATGGACCGTAGCTTCGTCTGAAATGTCTTCTTATGAGTTCTCATGGCATTTCGACAGCCGTGGATATGAGACTTGGTAGGTCTCCTTGTGAAGATATGGTTGTTTGAGGGTGGTTTACTTTGGAAGGGAGATGAGAACCATAGAGTCAATATCTTGTTGAAGTAATGGGTTTGTGAGGAGTTTCCTGGGCAGCCAAGGCAAAGAGTTTGTGATATAGAAAGGAACAGGTCGTAATTTTTATCATTTCTTTCTAGTTCATAGGCCTCAAGCTTCCCAAAGTATTGCCCAACATCCACTGGTGCTCCATTTTCGCACCTGGGTCTCTTATAGGTAAGGCTACCTTCTCAAATTCTTGGGGAAGATTGGAAATATATTTTCAGGCATAGGTATTGGTTTCTCAAAGTTTTTTCCATGGTCACCAATGGATCTCGACAAGGTCTTCAAACCTTGGTCTAGCAAAGACCGACCTTCATTCACCGTGGTAGAACTTAAAGTTGCCTAGTTGTCTGGGAAGTAGATTGTACATGTGTTTTTTGGGGTTCTAACACTAGTGCGTTTCTGAATTTGGCATGGATGAGTTCCAAAGCCGATTTTGCGCTTTGTTCTTTAGCAATTTCTTGTGCTAAAAAGTCATTCACACTCTTTTGAAGTATGTTTTTTGACTTTAAAGTTCGCACTAATTAATTGCCTTTCATATTCAGTCCCGTATTTCGGATTACTTCATTTTGCCGGCTCCACCATTTGAATCGGGTTGGATTGGATAGGTGACTTCATTTTCTAATGCATACAAGTTCCATATACTATTCATGCATCATGATAGGTTTTCATTTTTGATGCATAAATTTCAAAAGATCCACACTCATCAACGTGTGAAATGTCTTCTCATTATTTCTTCTTGGCCGAGGCATGGTGGGTCGAGAGAGGATCCTTCACAAGTTGTTAGACTTTTGCCATGCTGAACACAGCCTCCGATACCAATTGAGCGTCCCGTTTACTTCTGATCAACTAAAACAAGATCGACAGCTAAGCTTTGGCACTAAGGTGAATTCTCGCCTGCTAGGATATTAATCGATTAGATAACAAGAGTATAATGTGCAAATGAATAAACAAGAGTGAAATAATGTAAAGACAAAGTGATTAATGAGTGTGTGGAGAGTGTGCGAGAGTGTGTGTGTGTTCAGGTGTGATAATACCAAATGACACAAGGGTTTAAAGTGGTTCGTAGTTCACTCCTCCTACGTCCACTCTCACCGTCAATCTTGGACAAGTGAGCTTCAATCCACTATACTCTAGATTTCTTTAAAAGTTACAAGATATCACTAGGGAAAGTTCCTTGAACTTTCTCTTCCTAATTAGTGGCCAAGAAACAGGGATTTGCTTATTACGAATAAATTACACAATACACACTTAAAGTACAATCTTAAGCGGTTTGCAATATTGTTTATACACTTTGAAGTGCAATCTCATGTGTCTAAAGTTGTTTTTTGGATGATTGTTTGCAGTTTACAGTATGCAAGGGTATGAGAAAGGTTGCAAAGGTCAGGTAGATGACATGTAATGATCTCTTTGTATTGAAATCCTTTCAATTATTTGATCGGGTTCTTTATTGATCATTGCTATCGTGTTGATTTTATCGAGTAAAAGCAGGTTCCTTGTCCTGCCTAATGTCCATTGAGTGTATCTTCGCTATCAGATAACATTCGATATGTTTCTTTGTCAAAATCCATACATAACTATGTATCTATTAAAGTTAGGTCCTAACAAAAGGGAATATGTTCTTGCCCCCAATTAACGCCTATAAGAATAATAAGGTACTATAAAAGTGCGTCCGATTTGACCGGAAGGTGACCTTTCACATTTGCAAATGGAATCGGATTGCTATTTTCACGTTTCGTTTTTTGGAAAATTTTATTAAGATAAAAAAAAAAAGAAACAGAAAAGCCTTGTTTTTTGTTTAAATATGCATCATCTGAAACCAATATTTTGAGTTCCTTTTTGGAATTTAGAACATAATAAATCAAAGGGAAAATAGAAATTAATTCATCTAAAGCTTCTAAATATTTTGTTATCCTTCACACATGTCTGTAATGTTAATATCCTTTTGTACTTCATATGAGATGCCTATATTAAAAACAAGACAACAAATGGCATTCACACTGGTGATGATGAAAGAGAAATGCAACAAAAGTTTCATGAAGAAAATCTTAAGAGGGTCAAATTTCCCAAACCCCCACTACAAATCTGGGGTGATATATATATATGACTTGTAGAGAGTATATTATGTCGACGAAATTGCCCCCTATGAATAAAGCTGCTCCACACAATGCAAGATTTTTCATGGTACAGCTACAATTCAACATCCACATATTGGAAATTGGAGTAGCAATGCAAGGTATTTCTAGGTACGATTACCCACCATCCACAAAAATCCAAATATTTGTCCAAAGTTTTTTAAATTTTTTTATAAAAATATTATTGTTTTTTAGCCAATGATCACATTATTCACCAACTAGCTAGTATAAGACGAATATGATCATCCTAACACTTTTCCACCACAATACCAAATTTGGTGTATTGGTTAATGTTGTTGAGTGAACGTTTGCAAAAATATATACTGCATTCAAAGAAAGATGAGGACGATAAGAATTTGGTGTCCAATCGAACTGTTATCAGAGGTGTTCTTTTTATGCAA